>PVJN01018852.1:8163-21590 GCA_004026805.1 Lasiurus borealis
AAAACACCTATTTCCCATGGTCTTAGGAACCAACACACCGCTCCTCGGTGTAGCAAAATGTAGCAATGTAGTTTACTGTTGTCATATTAAGACTGTTACCCATGCTACACCACGATTCAAGACAAAATTTCATTTATTTGTAATTAGAAATAAATATTTCACAATATATAATTACATATTGTTTTTGTGATTAATCACTATGCTTTAGTTATGTTCAATTTGTAACAATGAAAATACATCCTGCATATCAGATATTTACATTACAGTTCATAACAGTAGCAAAATTACAGTTATGAAGTAGCAACGGAAATAATTTTATGGTTGGGGGTCACCACCCCATGAGGAGCTGTCTTAAAGGGTCGTGGCATTAGGAAGGTTGAGAACCACTGCTCTAGATCTATTTTGTTCACCACTTTATTTTGTTTGTTAGATTCCACATATGAGTAAGATCATGTGATACTAGGATTTCAGTGACTGGCTTACTTTGCTTAGCATAATAATCTACAGGTCTTACATGCTATCTCTAAGGGTAAAGGATCCTTTTTTTTTTATAGCTGCACAGTATTATGTGGTGTAAATGTACCACAGCTTTAATAGTCACTCATCTATTGATGGGCACTTGGATTGTTTCCTGATCTTAGCTATTATAAATTACACTGCTATGAACATAGGGGTGCATATATTCTTTCTTATTGATGTGTCCAGTTTCTTAGGATATATTCCTAGAAGTGGGATCATTGGGTCTAATGGCAGGTTCATATTTAATTTATTTTATATTTAATTTTTTTTTGGAAATCCATACTGTTTGCCAAATGGTGGCACCAGTCTGCATTCCCACCAGCAGTGTACTAGGATTCCCTTTTCTCCACATCCTCACCAGCATTTGTTATTTGTTGATTTGTCAATGGTAGCCCTTCTGACAAGTGTAAGGTGATAGATACCTCATTGTCATTTTATTTTGCATCTCTCAAATGATCAGAAATTTTGAGCATTTTTTTCATATGTCTCTTGGCCATCTCTACATCCACTTTGGAGAAGTGTAAATTTAGGTCTTTTGCTCATTTTTCATTGGATTGTCTTCCTTTTCTTAAGTTGTATGTGTTATTTATATATTTTGGATATTACTTCTTTCTCAGATATATCACTGCATGTTCTCCCACACAGTGGGTTCCCTTTTGGTTTTGTTGATAGTTTCTTTTGCTGTGCAGAAACTCTTTATTTTGATGTAGACCCATTTGTTTATTTTCTCCTTAGTTTCCTTTGCCCTTGGAGATGTATAGATAAACATTGCTACGAAAGATGTCTGAGATTTTGCTGCCTATGGTTTCTTCTAGGTCTTTTTGGTTTCATGACTTAGATTTAAGTCTTTTATCCATTTTGAGTTTATTTTGTGTATGATTTAAATTGGGTGTCTAGTTTCATTTTTTTCTTATATTTTCCAACACCATTTATTGAAGAAACTATCTTGACTACATTGTATGCTCTGGCCTTCTTTGTCAAATATCAATTGAGCATAATGGTTTGAGTCTATTTGGGGGTTCTCTTTTCTGTTCCTTTGATTTATATGTCTTTTCTTGTGCCAGTACCAGGCTGTTTTGATTATAGTGGCTTTGTAGCATAACTTGATATCTGGCATTGTGACCCCTCCAACTTTATTCTTCTTTCTCAATATTGCTTTGGCATTTGAGGTCTTTTTTTTTTTGGTTCCATATAAATTTTTGACATATTTGTTTAGATTTGTGAAATATGCTTTTGGTAATTGATAAAAATTGTATTGAATCTATAGATTGCTTTGGGTAGTATGGACATTTTAATGATGTTAATTTTACCAATTCATGAACATGGTATATTCTACCATCGTTTATTTCTTCCTCTATTATTTTTTCAACTTTCTAAAGTCTTCTGAGTAAAACTTTTTTACCTTCTTGGTAAAGTTTATTCCTGAGTACCATAAGTATTTTATTTTAAAGGAAAATGGGATTGTTTGTTTAGTTTACCTCTCTGAGAGTCGATTATTGGTGTATAAAAATGTCATCAATTTCTAAGTGTTAATTTTGTATCCTGATATATTGCCAAATTCCTTTATTAAATCTAAAAAATTTTGGTGGATCTTTAACATTTTTATGTACATTATCATGTCTTCTATTACTAATCAGAGTTTTACTTCCTACTTTTCAATTTGAATGCATTTTATTTCTTCTTTTTTTTAGTTAATAATTTTATTTTTAATTATAGTTGACATTACAATATTATGTTAATTTCAGGTATTCAACCTAATGATTAGACATTTATATAACTTACGATGTGCCTTTTATTTCTTCTTATT
The DNA here is from genome assembly GCA_004026805.1 of Lasiurus borealis. Classification (NCBI taxonomy): domain Eukaryota; kingdom Metazoa; phylum Chordata; class Mammalia; order Chiroptera; family Vespertilionidae; genus Lasiurus; species Lasiurus borealis. The sequence goes on from PVJN01018852.1 coordinate 10,490, forward strand.
GCCTGATTTCTGTGGCTAGCATTTCCAGTATTACATTTAATAAGAATATTTAATAAGAATCAGGAAAGCAGACATCCCAGTCTTGTTCCTGTTCTTAAGAAAAACACTTTTAGTTTTTGCCCATTGAGTATTATGTTTGCTGTGGGTTTGTCATAAATGGACTTTATTATGTTGAGATATTATCCCTCTACTCTGACTTTGCTGAGAGTTTTTATCAAAAATGGGTGTTGGATTTTGTTGAATGCTTTTTCTGCATCAATTTATATGATCATGTGATTTTTTTCCTGTAATTTATTTATGTGATGTATCATGTTTACTGATTTGTGACTATTGTAGCAGCCTTGCATCTCTGGAATAAATCCTATTTGGCCATGGTATATAATCTTTTTAATATAATTGCTGGATCCAATTTGCTAATATTTTGTTGAAGATTATAGCATCTATATTCAGAGATAATGGCTTGTAATTCTTTTTCTTTGTAGTGTTTTTATCTAGTTTTGTAATTAGGTAATGCTGACCTCATAAAAAGAGCTTGAAAGTGTTTCTTCTTCTTGGATTTTTTTTTTTTTTTGGAAGATAGGTGTTAGTTCTTTGAAAGTTTGGTAAAACTACCCAGTGAGACCATCTGTACCAGAGTTTTTGCATGCTGGAAGTTTTTTTTATTACTGCTTCTATTTCATCAGTTTTCATTGGCCTATTCAGGTTTTCTGATTCTTTCTGATTGAGTTTTGGATGATTATATTATTCTAGAATATTTGTCCATTTCATCCACATTGTCCAGCTTATCAGCATATAGTTATTCATAGCATTTTCTTACAAACCTTTGTATGTATTTCTTATTTCCATTTCTGAATTTATTTATTTGGATCCTCTCTGTTTCTTGATGAGTCTGGCTAAATGTTTCTCAGTCTTGGTTATTATTTTAAAGAACCCTCTCTTGAATTCATTGATCTTCTGTATTGTGTTTTAGTCTCTATGTCATTTATTTCTGCTCTGATCTTTGTTATTTCCATCCTTCTACTTACTCTGGGATTTTCTTGTTACTCTTTAATTCTTTAAGTTGCAGTGCTAGATAACTTATTACAATTTTTTCTTGGCTGTTTTTTTTAGGTATGCCTAAAAACTATGAAATTCTCTCTCAGGACTTCTTTTGCTATGTCCCAGTGATTTGGAGATGTTGTGTGTTTAATTTGTTTTGTTTTAGGAAGTTTTTTACTTCTGTTTTGACCTCATTGGTATCCCATTCATTGTTTAATAACATGCTATTTAGCTTCTTTGTGTTTGAATGTTTTTTCAGTGTTTTTACTTAGTTGGTTTCTAATTTCATTCCATTGTGATCTGAGATGATGATTAATAGGATATCAATCTCTTTAAACTGGTATAGCTTTTTTATGTTTTAATATATCATCCATCTTTGAGAATGAGCCATGTGCACTTGAGAAGAATGTATATTTTGTACCTTTGGCGTGAAATGTTCTATAAATGTCAATTGTGTCTAAATGTCATTTAGAGTCTGTTTTCTCCTTTTTTTTTTGGTCTGGAAGTTATATCCAGTGAATTCAGCAGGATATTAAAGTCCCCTAGTATGATGCTATTGCTCTCTATCTCTCCTTCAAAGTGTTCCAAAGTGTTACATATTTAGATGCTCCCATATTGGGTGCATATATGTTTACTAGGATTATAACCTCCTGTTGGATTGATCCTTTTAGTATTATGTAGTGACCTGTATTATCTCTTGTGATGTCTTTCATCTTGAAGACTATTTTGTCAGATATGAGTACTTCTACCCCAGCTTTCTTGTTTGTTTCCATTTGCATGGAAAATTTTTTCCATCTCTTCACTCTCATCTTATGTGAGGGTCTTTTTGTTTTGTTTTGTTTTTCTGAGTTGGGTCTCTTGCAGACAGCATGCAATTGGTTCAAGCTTTTGTATCCATTCAGTACCCTATTTCTTTTGATTTGATCATTTAACCATTTACATTTAAGATTATTATTGATAGGTACTTATTTATTGTCATTTTAATTACTTATGCCTATGTTTCACTATCTCTGTTTCTTCTTCTCATTACAGAAGTGCCTTTAGTATTTCTTGCAGTGCTGGTTTGGTGGTGATAAACTCCTTTAGCCTTTTTTTTGTGTGGAAAGCTCTTTATTTCACCATCTATTCTGAATAATAGGCTTGCTGGATATAGTAATGTTGGTTTCAGATCCTTGCTTTTCAGTACCTTGAATACTTCATGCTGGCCTGTAGAATTTCTGGTGAAAACTCAGCTCACAGTCTACTGGGAGCTGCTTTATAGATAACAAATTGCTTACTCTTGCTGACTTTAAAATTCTCTTTGTCTTTAATTTTTGGCATTTTAAAGTTGATGTGTCTGGGCATAGTTCCGGGTTCTTCCTGCTTAGGATTCTCCCTGCTCCTTAGTTTGTATGACTTTTTCCTTCACTAGATTACAGAAATTTTCTGCCATTATTTCTTTTAATACATTCTCTATTCCTTGCTCACTTTTTCCCCCTTCTGGCACACCTATTACATAAATATTATTAAGTTTCATATTGTCCTAAAGCTTTCCTCCTGTTTTTAAATTGTTTTATTTATTTATTTATTTATTTTGGTTCTCCAAATGAGTGATTATTTCTACTGTCTTCTAATTCACTGATCTGTTCTTTGGCTTTTCCTAATCTGCTGTATATTCCTTCCAATAAGTTCCTTATTGATGCTATGTCATTCTTTATTTCTGACTCGTCTTTTCTGATGTTGTTGAGCATCCTTGCCATCATTATTCTGAAATCTATGTCTAATACATTTCTTATTTCCATTTCATTTAGCTCTTCCTCTGGAGAATTCTCTTTTTCCTAAATTTGGGGCTTATTATTTTTATTTTTTTTGTCTTCCCAATTTGGCTACCTGTTTGGGTTTGTGTCTGTGTATTAGGTAGATTTGCTAAGACTCCCAATCTATAGTGCAGAACAATGTCAGATGCTGTTTGTGACTGGTCTTTAGTACTCTGTTTGGTGTTATCAGCAATCCACATCTTGTGTTTTCCTCTCCCGGGGCTGAATGCCTTTGGAAAGGACCAAGATGTATACCAGGATCTACTTTTCCTAATCCAATGCTCAGGATTAGATCAGGCAGACTCAAATCCTTCAGAGACCTGCCTCTGCCTATAGTTCCCTTAACACTCAAACTTGTTTATCCTCAAGCTATCAACTACAGGGTGGGGCAAAGGCCTTCCAACAGGGTAGGACAACTGCCTTGCCCCTTAGGTAAAAACCTCCTGGATAGTAAATGTCCATTACCAGAGGTTTTTTCCTGCAGTGTGAAGGAATGATTTAGCCCAAGAAATTGTGGTAGCTGCCCTGTGAGCTTCAAACCCAGAGCCCCCAATTCTGGCTTCTGCTCACACAGCTGCAGTCCACTCTGCCCTCTCTCTTCTGGAGCCCACGTTGAGTAGTTAAGAGGGTGCCTTCATTTCCAGCAGTTTATTGCTGACAGACAGAAACCCTTGCTTTTCACAGCCGGATGTTATGTGGCACCTTTTTCAGTTCTGGTGCTCTGGGCTGGGGAGCCCCAACTTGGTGTTTAAGACTTCAGAGTTCTCAGTGGCAAACCCCAAAGCTGAGATATCCCTCTGGAACTTCAGCTGCTGTCTATGGGAGCCCAGCCAGCCCTTTCATGTCTCCACACTTCCTACTAGTCACTATGCAGTCTCCACTTTCAATCTTTGGTTATCAGGATTTTCTCCAACTAGTCTACAGTTGATTTTTCAGGATAGTTCTTCTGTATTTTAGTTTTTATTTTTATTTTTGTCCTGGAAAAGTGTCAGTGTAGCTTCCACTTACTCCACCACCATTTTTTAATCTACTATTTTTTAATAAAGTTTTATGATCATTTTATCCATCTCATTGATTCAGTTTTCAACTAAGCCTATTTTACTTTTTATAGTATCTTAACATTATTTTTAACACTGCTCATTCCATGTTCTTGTTTTCAATTTTTTTTAGTCCTTTCCTCAGTGCAGGAAACCATCCGTTGTCATTAATATCATCAGAGTACATCAACAAACTTGGAAGGCTGATGAACCTTGAGTTTTAGCAGGGCTAAAGCTATGCACTGATTATTCCATATTGAGATAGCAATGGCTCGAAGCAATTTCCTGACCTCATAGCTTCAAAGTAAATCTTTATTGATCTTTACTGACCTTTGAGACTGTCTGTCTGCTGTATGCCATGCTTTATTGAAGGCATGAGGTGTATCTAAAATGGAATAAAAGCAAGCAAGGCCAGGTTTCTGTCTGCCTTTCCTAGAGTCAACTTACCACCTGGCCCCCAACCCTTAATAATTCCTATTTCTTGTCTAGTGTTTTCATTTGTGCATTGGATCCTTCTTCAGATCCTGAACTTTAGCCATGCTGGTTGTGGCACCTCAACACTACCAGATCCTTGGTAAATCTGGAAGTTTTCTTTTTTTAAATCTTTTTATTTTTCAAGAGTCCCTATATTCCTTCATTTACATGAGAGCACAAAGCAGATTCTATCTAATTTTTACATTCTTTCTAGTAATAAGCTTTTCAAAATAGGTTCTTGCTCTCTTTTATTTGCCTTGGTTATTTCATTATTTTATGATGCAAAATCTTTTTCTTAGTCTCATTTTTTATATTTTTATTTTATTCACTAGAGGCTGGGTGCACAAAATTTATGACACAGGGTGTGTCCCTCAGCCCAGCCTGGGACCCTTCAAGGGATGTCCAACTGCCTGTTTAGACCCAATCCTACCACCCCTCAAGGGATGTGCGACTGCCCATTTAGGCCCAATACTACCTGGTTGCCCCTAACTACCCCCTCTGTAGTTCTGGTCCCCCAACTGCTCTCCCCTGTAGGCCTGGCTCCCCGCTACCAGGATCAGGCCTAAATGAGCAGTTGGACATCTCTCTTACAATCCAGGATGGCTTGCTCCCAATTGCTCGCCTGCCTGCCGTCTTGATTGCCCCTAACTGCTTCTGTCTGCCAGCCTGATCACCCCCTAACCACTCCCCTGCCAGCCTGATTGATGCCTAACTGCTCTCCTGCCAGCCTGTTTGCCCCTAACTTTCCTCCCCTGTAGTCCTGGTCACCTCTAACTGCCCTCCCCTGCAGACCTTGATCCCCCTCAAATGCCCTTCTCTGCAGGCCCAGTTTCCCCCAACTTCCTTCCTCTGCCACCCTGATAACCCCTAATTGCCCTCCCCTGAAGGCTTGATCATCCCCAACTGCCTCCCCCCCCTTGCAGGCCTGGTCCCTCCCAACTGCTCTCCTCTGCTGGCCATCTTGTGCCCACATAGGTGCAGCCATCTTGTGTGTTAGAGTGATGGTCAATTTGCATATTACTATTTTATTAAATAGGATAATAGGTGCAATATTTTCTATATCTGATATTTGTTCTATAATAGTGTAGATGGAACTTTTACAATTTATATAAGTGTGTTTGAACTTCTCTTAGATAAGAATCTTTGAAAAATATCTCATTTAAAATTTTTTTATCCTTTTATATCTGAGTTTTGTTTAAAAATAGTGTGACCTTATCTTCCTATAGATATCTCTGAATTTACCTAGGTGTATTTAGAATTTTTATCTTAGATGTTAATTTAGAGTGTTAGATAATCTACTTTTGTATAACTTCAAATATTCATGAGCAGAGAGAAAGTAGAAAGTGAATTAGGCCACGAATGTTCCTATAAAGGAGTGAATTATCTACATGCTTTCTCTGTTTATTTTAATTTTTGCATCTGTACATCTGATTTTCTATTTCAAAATATGTACTAAGTGCATCTAGCCTTCTTTCTGGTGCTTCTGTCTACTGAGATAGAGAGTGGTATTTCTGAATCTCCAAGGGAAGTACCCTACTACTTCCATACTTTTTGTATACATAGTAGATATTGCTGTTTTAGTATCTGTGCTAGTATCCCTGAAAGTTTACATCTGTGAGGCTAAAATGGTTTTAAAACAAAATGGTCCTTGATTTTCATGGCACCTTATTTCTATCCCTGGCTCCTCAAAAATGGAAATGTTAGGTCTTACAAAACTCTATGCACTTCCTAGAACTCTGCATCATTTTATTGGGAAAGAAAGTTATAAGCTGAACCTTTATGACTTCTTTAATATAATGCCATGCAGACTACATAGCAAACATTTCTCAGGGATATTTTGGCATCAATTCCTAGTTTCAGCCCTTATGTAAATTTTTGCTGTCTATTTGTGTTAGTTGTTAGTTATCACATGGAGTTTCTATAACAGGAATTATGTGCTTGCTTTTATATCGAAATTTTTTTCTGAAACTCACAACCTTTTTTGAGTACACATCATGCATAAATCATAATGCTAGGTGATAAAAAACAAATAAAGAATCCTCCCCCTCGCAAGATAGCTTTCTTTTTGCATAATCAGAGTAAGATATGAATCATTCTGTATATAAACTCAGTCACCTGTCAAGACTTGGTCTTTCACTTGATTGTCAGAAATTGACCAGAAAGATGTGACTAGAGCATTTTCCAGAATCAATGGTAACAGAAGTAGACCAACTTGTTCTTTTGACAGGAAGTACAGAGAACATAGAAGGCAAAGAGTTTCTTTGCCAATGATGTCACTATCTCTGAAAGGCAGAACTAAGAAACAAGATTTAAAAAAGAGAATTCACAGAGATAGAAAGAGTGGTGAGTGTGTGAAAGGGAATAATAATATAAACACCTATCAAGTGCAAGTTCCTCAGCCAGGGACTTGACCCCTCTGGACACTGGAAATTAGAAGAACACACAAGTGGCTGTAGGTAGGTGGGATATTCTTTATTATGACTTAAACAGCCCACAACTAGCTGGTCAGTGGTACCTTATATATATGCTCAAACAAACAAGGCCTTGTGCCAATATGTGACATATGCGCTACATTAACATAAGTAGGTTATATAAGGGTGGACTTGCACACTATGTATAGTGCTACTGCTAAGTCATCATCCTCACAAATACATAGAGCAAAAGATACTTTAATATAGTAATACTGCTGTGTTATTACCTGCATGCATATGTATGTGAGTGGGCCTTTATCCTCTGGCATACTCTGGTCAGAGACCCCACACTCCATCCTTTACACCGGGTGGTTTCTACAGGGTACCCTGACCCATATGCCAGCTCTTTGAACAGAGTCCACAATAGCAATACAAACTACAACATGTTATGACCAGTATTCTGGCCCCAATAACAAAACTCAAAAATGCCCAATACCATGCTCCTGAGAGTCCATCCCACCAGGCTCAGCAGGGGACATGGGAAGAGACTTGTATGGCCTGTACTTCCCTATCTATCTCTTGCAAGACACTAGATTTTCTTGATTATCAGACATATATGTACATCATTCTATATATAGGACAGCACAAGTGCCCCCTTGTGCAGCAGTTAACAAATTTAGTGCCATTTTATTCTGCAGTACCACTTTGGACATCTGTGTGGTTCCATTCATCATTACAGTATGGGCTTGCTGGGTCTAACTAAAGGCTTTAGCTGTATGTTAAGTTAAAGTTGTAACTTCTAAATCTACCTTAATTGTTCTGATGAAGAAATGATACAGATAGGGGGGAAAACTACCAGGTAGTCTGTTTAACTTGATACCACATGTGGTATATTGAGTACCAGTTATAGGGAATCTTCTCTGACTCATCATTCCCATGGGCTAACAGCAGTTGATGGCCACCAATTGGTATATTGTTGATTCTTTGAAGCCCCTACTTCCCATATATCCTTCCACATTTCTTGTCCCTACATGGGACTATATCCTATCATCCACTGATGTTTGTTCATTGTAAGAAAAACAAAGTTAAGCCTTTTAAAGACAGCCAAGTTATCTGTTCTAATGGTCATAAGGCCAGTTCTTTTTTTAAAACCACCCAGACTGCTTGCAGTTCAGCCCATTGGCTACTTTGCCCAGTACCAGAATCAAACCAGAGTTCAAATGTATCCAAACGGACAGCTACTGACATCCATGTAGCAGGGCTTTCCACATTAGACTAGTTCATGTACCACATTGTCTCTGGGAGGGGTGGACTGGGGAGTACCTCCTCCATGGCAGTTTCATCCCTTGACAAGGTCTCATAAGTCACAGGTTCAAACAGAGTTTGAAATTCCTGTGACAGAGGGCTGCTACTCACCATGGCCCTCTGTTCCAAATAGGACCCCACTTTGCTATAGTTAGGGTTTGTGCCACTCCCAGGTTGGGTGTGGTTACTTGGGACCTAAGTTATCCAGCTATAGGATAAACAGTCTTCACAAGCACCTTACTTTGTGCCATGATTGCTTCACAGGCCTGCAAGGCCACGTAAGTGGCTGCCAATGAGGGAGTACCACTTTCAGCCCACTTCCACAGCTGAGACCAGAACCCAATGGGTACTCTTCTCTATCCATATTGTTGCCACAGACCCCAACCAAACCCCAATGTTCAACTGGAATGGTTGTGTCAGGTCTACTACCTGCAAGGTTTGGGCCTGGGCAACTGGGAAGGACTTGGTAGCTAATAAAGGACTCCTCAACTTCTGGAATCCAGTCCCATGTCACCCTCTTCCAGGACAACTGATACAATGGCTTCAATAACTGCACCAGGTGGCGAATGAACACTCGCCAATATCCAAGAGACCAATGTAGATCTGTAACTGTTTCACCGTTGTATGTCAGGAATAAGCCTGCATTTTGTCAATAACTGCTTTGGGTATCACCTTGGTCTTATTAAACCAGACAACTCCCAAGAATTTGACAGATAAGCCAGGTCCCTGGACTTAGCAGGTGTTCACCGCCCAGCCCTACAAGCCCAAAGCCTGCCATAGACTACTGTCAGCTGCGTTCAAATCTGCAAGAGAATCAGAGGTAAATATGATATCATCAATATAATGGAACATTGTCACTGTGGGAGGCTTGCCCCAGGTGGCTAAATCTTGTGCCACCAAACCAAAACATATAGTAAGGCTGTGCAAATATATCTATGGGAAAATGACAAAAGTCCACTGTTGACCTTCCCACATGAAAGCAAATTATTCTTAACTTTCCAAACTATGTCTATGGAAAAGAAAGCATTAGCAAAATTCACAATATAGTAGTACTTCCCCAATATCAGTGTAAGGCAGTCCATAAGATCTGTTATACCTGGCACCTCAGATAAAGGGGGTGAGTCACTTTATTTAATTCCCTATAACCCATGGTCATTCACCAGGTGCTGTCAGGCTTCTTCACTGGTCATATGGGAGAATTGTAGGGGTTGTGCATGGACCAGGTGATCTATACCTTTTCCAACTGCAATATTGTCTGTCCAATTTTCTCATGGCCTCCAGGGAGGCAGTACTTCCACACCCATACCACTTGGTGGGGGTTAGGCAGTCTCATAGCTATATGATGTGGGCCCCTTTGCCATGGGCTTTACTGCACACACCTGCAACCAGAATTCACTTTGGATCATTGCAATTGTTAAACCTTCAGCACATCCATTTCCAAGGTGTATTCTGTATAGGATATATATTCACTATACAGGCCTTCAGCAGAAGTCAGCAAATGTCCAGTGTCAAAGTTGCTTGCAGCACAAGGACAGTTCAGCCTCTATACCCAGCTATGTGGGCACTGGACCCATATATCTGTCTGGGTTACCACAGAGAAAACTGTAGTCTGCACCAGTATCCATCAGTACCAACACATGTTACACTTATGGAGGGACCAATATATAGTCTTCCAGGGCACCCCCTAACCAGGTGCCTTGGCCTGTTCCTCAATCTATGAGATTAAACTACTCTTCTTCAGGAGAATCTAAATAATCCTGGAGGTGTACTGGTCTAGGGGAACTGCCTTTCTTTAGCAGCTTCTGGAAACATTGTCCTGCTGGTAATTGCCTTCATAGGATCTTTGGGCTGCTGATCTATTTTCTCTTTCTTCACCCCTGAAGCTAACAGATCTGTCCACATTTGCATGCAGATTTCCATAGGCTGCTTTTTCACATCCTGAGCCCGTTGTCTTAGAAATCACCTTATGCCAAGATGGCGGCATAGGTAAACGCCTACACTGCTGCCTCACACAACAATTTCAAAACTACAACTAAAAGACAGAATGGACATCATCCAGAACAACAGGAAAGCTGGCCAAGTATAAGTTCTACAACTAGAAGGAAAGAGAGGGGCTCACAGAAACCCAGAGGAGCTGCAAAAAGCTGAGGTACGGAGACAAGCGCACAGAGAGAGCGGTTACCCGAGTACCTGGCTGGCTTTCTCTGGCGAGAGGGAAACGAAGCCTCTCAACAGCATTGAACCCCTTATCTTACAACACTAAACCCCAGGTCCAGCTGAAACTCATACTGGGGGAGTTTGGACGGTGAAAAGGGAGAAGTGCACGGAGATTTAGGGGAGTTGCAAAAGATAGGAGGTCTGGTCCTGGTAACGCACGTGCACGGCGCTGCGCGGAGGACAGATTGCTGATTCTGCTGCTGGCTTTTGACACGGGGCGGGAGACAGACCCTCCCAACTGTGCCACTTCTGAGTCCACTGGGCCCCTGTTTCGGGCAAAACCCTGGAGATCTAGACTCGTGTGGTCCTGGTGCGCAGGGGAGCTGGAAAGGCAGTGGTCTAGAGGCACTGCAGGCGCGCGCACAAGGACCGCTCCAGCGATTACCCAGTCACATGAGACTCGGGGGCCATGGAGGGCGGGGCTGATTGGAAGGCAAGGCGGTCCCTTAAGCCCTGAGACTCCACCCATCCCAAGCTCAACAGAGGCTTCTGCGGTTTTGCAAGTACAGAAGTTTCCCCGGCATAGTGAAAATGCCAAGAAAAGGGAAGGGATCACAAACAAAAGAAATGGATGACAAAAAATAACTGGATATAGAGTTCAAAACCACGCTTATAAGGTTTTTCAAGAATATGCTAGAAAAGATGGATAAATTTATCGAGAGCCAAGAGGAGATGCAAAAGAGCCAACTAGAGATGCTAGAGATGATGTGTAAATTTAGCAAGTCCCAAGAGGAGATGAAAAAGGACCAACTAGAGACACTGACTGAAGTAAAAAATACTATAGAGTCCTAACAGCAGACTAGAGAAAGGCAAGAATCAAGTA
>PVJN01018852.1:21690-38517 GCA_004026805.1 Lasiurus borealis
ATACTGAAAACCTATTTAAAGAAATAATGACTGAAAACTTCCCACATCTGGTAAAAGAAATAGACTTACAAGTCCAGGAAGCACACAGAACCCCATATAAAAGGAATCCAAAGAGGACCACGCCAAGACACATCATAATTAAAATACCAAGAGCAAAAGACAAAGAGAGAATATTAAAAGCAGCAAGAGAAAAACAGTTCATTACCTACAAGGGAGCACCCCTACGACTGTCAGCTGATTTCTCAACAGAAACGATGCAGGCCAGAAGGGAGTGGCAAGAAATATTCAACGTGATGAATAGCAAGAACCTACAACCAAGAATAATCTATCCAGCAATGCTAACATTCAGAATTGAAGGACAGATAAAGAGCTTCACAGATAAGAAAAAGCTAAAGGAGTTCATCAACTCCAAACCAGTGTTATATGAAATGCTGAAGGGTACTCTTTTAGAAGAGGAAGAAGAAAAGGGTAAAAGCCAAAAAATTATGAATAACAAATAGATATCTATCAACAAGTGAATCTAAAAATTAAGTGAATTAAAAATTTGGTCAACAGTATAAACTGGTGAATATAATAGAATCAGGAGCACATAAAGGGAGTGGACTGATAATTCTCAGGGGGAAAGGGGTGAGGGGTGTATAGGGAGAGACTGGACAAAAATCATACACCTTTGGATAAGATCAATGGTAGGGAGGTAAGGGCAGAGGGAGCGGTAGGAGCTGGGAGGAGGGGTGCTATGGAGGGGAAAAAAGAGAAACAAATGTAATAATCTGAATAATAAAGATTTAATTTAAAAAAAAAGAAATCACCTTATGTACTTGCATACCTTAGGTTTCTGCACAGACAGAGGTTTAGCTGCCCCTTTTCTTGCCACTTGACTTCCACGTTCCCAAGCCAATCCAAGCAGTAATAACTTCACATTCATGGTCTACTAAAGTGGTCAAAATGGCTGCCAACAAGCCAAATGAAGCTTTAGGGGCTGCAGTGAGAATCAAGTCTTTAATACATGTTGTAAAACACTCATTATCAGTATTCAAATTAAACATGGCTTGTCTCATGCCCATTTCCCCTATAACTTTCTCTAAATCTACATATATTGTCCATTTACTCTCAATTTCTGGCAATTCTCCAGCATCCTGCCAAATGCTTCTAGGTAGTGACATTAATCAATTCATCAGGGAATGATCTCCCTGGCCAGCTCCCAACTGGTGACTGATATGAAGTTGCTGTCACAAGGAAGAATGGGTTGTTATGGAGGCCAACTTCTCCATTTCAGGCAGAGACAGTTACTAGCTATCTGCACCGTCATCACACAACCTTAGGATCCACGTTGGAATTGGTTCCCCTGTCCTCTGCCAGCTTTGTTTTCCTAATACTTTCAATTCTGTAAGGGTATAGGTGATGTATGTAGTTAATTCAGTAACTGTTGGTGACCCTTGAGTCCCACCTCCTGGGGCCACAGGCTGATGGTGCTCCAGATGCCTTTCAAAATTGGTTTCATCTGAAGGGCAGGGCCACTACACCAGCTTTAAAACTGTCCTCTGAGCCATCTTCTAGCTCTAGTTCTCCCAGTCCCCTCTGTTTCAGGGAGGTTACCTCCTGCTCTAGCACATGTACCCAGACTTCCAATGCTTCCTTCACTTGCTGTAACTCATGTATCTTAGCTTCCCAAGCCAGCATCTCATGGTGTTGCAGTTTCAAGGATGTTAAGAGCAACCAGCCTACTTTCCCAGCAGATTTCTGCCGGTCTTTGGGAATCTGGTCTGTCAGGGACAATAAAGCCTTCTCTAATGCCACCAGCATTACTTCAATCTGCTCCCAGTCCTTCGGGGAGGGAGCGGTTCCATGTCATCAGGACTGCTACTACCAGTTACCACAACCCAGTCAGAGGCCATATATCCTCTAGAAGGGTAGATGGGGTACTTACCCTAGAATCCTGCTGACTACTCCAGTTGTCAAGTGCAGTTTTCTCAGCCAGGGACTTGACCCCTCTGGACACTGAAAATTGGAAGAACACATGAATGGCCATAGGTAGACTTTATTATGAACAAGAAGCCCACAACTGGCTGATCAGTGGTACCTTATATACATACTCAAGCAAAAGAGGCCTTGTGCCAATTAGTAACATCTGTGCTACATTAACATAAATAGGTTATATAAGGGTGTGCTTTCACAGTCTGTATAGTGCTACTGCTAAGTCATTGCCTTAGCATATACATAAAGCAAAGGGGCCTTTAACATAGTACACTGCTATGTCATTGCCTTCATGCATGCATATGGCCAGTAGGCCTTTAACCTCTGCCATACTCTAGTCAGAGCCCCCAAACAACCTAAGGTCATTTGAAATTTGAAATCTGTGATTTAAATACTGAGAACTTCCAGATTAACTGACAGTTTGTAACTACCTTAGGAAGCCCAAGTTTTAGGTTTGCTGCAACTGTTTTAAAATAAGACTTGACAATTTATTGTTCTTATGAAAAGTAATAGCCTTAGTGAACAATGAAGGTTGGTGCAGTATTTTAGGCACAAATTACAGAGTGCTTTTACCACTAATGAAGAATATTTGATTTTGTTTTGTTAGGTTGTTTTTGTTCTAAATCCCAAGGAAGACTTAAAAATGAAATTAAATAAGAACTTCAAGAAATTTTTATTTATCAGTGCATGAAATTTTTTTAAAAGTGATTCTATAGAATTCAACAGGTCTCTTATAAATATGAAAAATAAATTCTATCTATTGCTTCTTTAAATGTGGAAAAAGTATAGATCAAGTAAAGACAAAAATGACTTTACCATGAAAGGCCTAAATTCTCAAAGTTGTTTAACAACAGGTAGACTATTTTAGAAAGGAGAAAACAAAAGAAATTAATCTTAAAGGTATGATGCCATTAAATATCCATAGTTTTTCTTTTTGTCTCATGTCTTAATTGATAATGAAAGTTTTTGATTTATTATTTTGTTTTTTGCATGTTTTATAATTTTTATTAGATTCTAGTCATGGTAAGTTTTACCTTTTAGGTGCTAGATATTCTTATATCCCTATAAATATTCTTATACTTTGTTCTAGTTATTAAAATAGTTTTATTCTTTTGAATATTGTTTTATTATTGACACAGGTGAAATCAGAACACTGTTTAGTCTATAATTAATCACTCTCCATTGCTGAGGCAAGGCTCTTCTGCATACTCCAGCCTGGGTCCCATGAATTATGGGTGTTTCTAGTCTCGCTAATGAAAATAGGCACAATTTCTGGTCCTCTGTGAGCTCTAGAGACTATCTCTTCCCATTCTTTTTTGTGTTTCTTTCTCCAGCCTTGAGTAGTTTTCTGTTATGTTTATACTGATAAATTCTCTACTAAGTACTCAAGGAAGATCCTCTGCAAACTTATGAATTCCCTCTCTGAGAAGCTCTCATCTTTCCTGTACTCTGCCCTATAAACTCTAAATATCAGTTCTCCCCTGACTCTCAGCCCAATCTAATTCAATTTATGGAGTCTTTCTGGATTCCTTCTCATTGCACCATGGGCTGAAAGCTTTCTTATGTCAGTATTTGGGGCAATCATATGGTGCACTTTGCTTGTTTCTCATCTTTTAGATACAATATTTTACCTGATGTGATTAGAGATCACATTCATTGGCTGATGTTCAATGTCTTTAAAACTGTTGCTTCAAAATAGACAGATTCATAGGTAGAGACCAGGTTGACAGATGTCCAGGAAGAAGAATGGGTGTTGAGGGTATGGGTGTTTGTAGGGAGAAGGAGCTAGAGGGCCAAGCAAAAATGAACTAAAAATACCTCCTCATGAACACTGAAAACAGTGTGGTGATTATGGAGGGGACAGGAAAAGGGAGGTAGAGGAGAGTGTAGGGGGGATAAATATATGGAAACTTGATTTGGGATGGTGAACACACAATACAGTGTTCAGATGATATATTGTAGAATTGTGTACCTGAAATCTATATAATTTTGTTAACCCAGTATCACCCCAATAAATTCAATAAATAGGAAAAGAGAAATAAACTGTTGCTTCAAGTATTTTTTATTGAATTTATTGGGTGACATTGGTAAATAAAATTATATAGGTTTCAAGTGAACTATTTTATAATACATCATCTGTATATTGTATTGTGTGCTCAACATCAAAGTCAAGATTCCTTCCATTATCATTCATCTATCTCTTCTACTTCCTCTCTGCCCTCTTTCACTCTGATAGTCACTATACTGTTGTCTGTGTCTTTTCCTTTGTCTTTTTTATTTTTGCTTAATCCCTTCACTCATGTATGCTCACCTAAGTTTTAATTGTTTCAGGCAGAATAGAAATCTAGTCTATTTTTCCAGGTTGGCCAAAAAATGATAGTCTAATGAACAATTTTTATAATGTCAATATGTGAGCCTCACAGTAATGAATATAGTTATTATCTCTTCAATGCTGTCTGATGGGAGGACAGAAGCCTACAGATTTATTAGTTTTTACCAACTGTATAACAAAGATCCCAGTTAGCCAAAAACAATTTTTTGATTTTGTAACTCCAAGACTAGCTGCTAACTTGATGTGAAAGATACTGGTAGCATATAAACCAGTGTTCTGGTTTCACCTTATAATAGCCCCAGTGTGTGCCTCAGTCCATTGGTGTTACAAACAGAAGCTACTCAAAGGTTGCAAGCAGCCTAGAGGTAAGGATTTTCTCTATCTTTGATTCTCCTTCCTTTCTCTATTTTTCTCTCTTTTTCTTTTATTTTTAAGTACTTACTGCATCAGATTAAAATCAGGCAATAAATGGGTCCAAGCTGCCTGTCACTACTTAAGCTAATTAAAAAAAGTTAGGGTTGAATCAGGTATGAGCATTTATCCATGAATTGGAAACTATTTTTTCTGCCAAAGGCCATTTGGATATTTATAACATTCACAGGCTATACAAAATTATCAACTTAAAATTATTCTGCTATATTTGATCAAATATTTAATTAACTTATCCCTAATGCCTTAGCAGGGCCAGACAGTTTGGGGGCCAAATATTCCCCACCCCTGGCTTATTCAAATTATGTAGTCAGTATGGGAGAATAGCAGGTCATCGACAAAAGTCTGCTCTCCATTCCCATATGCCAGTTGCTTATATTGGGTAGAAGGACAAAGATTGCTTGGGAGAGTAGGCAAAAGGAATAAGAATAGATATGCAAAAGGAATAAAAATGGGTATTACAGGCATAAGGAAGTAAGTAATAGGAATAAAAATGTGTAAAATGGTTACAGATTACAGGCAGTGTGGGTTGGGGGTTTGAAAGGGTGGGTGCCTCTGGGATTCCATTTTTTCAGCAATGAGGTTGTTACTCTTACCATGCTTATAAGCAGTTCTCAGATAAGGAGAATGGACTGCATTTCAAGATTAACTCCTAGGTACAATTTCCAGCTAGGTCAGAATGTGCTTTCTTTAATCAGAACAAAATAATCACAGTTAACTGAGCATGATTAATAGTTCTTATAACTAGTCTCCACTATTCTATTCTTCCTCTTGCCCGTAACAACATCTGCTAGAAAATCAAGGAAAGGCCTTGTATCTATGTAATCTCAGATTAGAGATGATAATTAGGGCCTGATATATCCCTAAAGAATAGCATTAGAACACAATTGAAATGAAAGCTTCCCCTACCTACAAAGAAGGTAAAATATAGAAAGAATCAGAGTTGCCTGGTCTATCAATTGCATTCCCTTCTCTAACCACTTGAAAGTCTCGCCTTCCAAAGTTTAGATTGTGTGTATAGTTGAGTTTAAAAAGTCAAGAAAATTGTTTCCTGTATATCTCTCATTACAAATAAACAAATCACTGCCTCATTCATCAAGAGGCAGTAAAATAAACCTGTGGGCAGGTCAGCATTTACCCTTAGGTAATAGACTCTTTGTGGTATAGCCTTTGTGGGAGTGGGGGAATAAGTTGATATAAAGCATAATGGAGAAAAATTCAGAGAAGCAGTAAAGTAGTATTTATTAAGGGCCAATTATCTAGTAGGATACTTGTAGTATTTCTAATTCTTACAACATTTAAACATAATGCTTAAGCTCTTCATTTACAGATAAAGAAACAGATTCAGTAAAATGACTTGCTTCAAATAATACAGTGAGTAAGTAATATAAATACATAATCAAAATTGATAACTGTGATTTCCAAACTTATGCTCACCACATAATAATACAATTCTCCTTGAGTAGGTAGATTTTCCTGAGCAGGTTGCAAGGGTGGCCTCTTTCCTGGGTTTTTATCCAGATGGATTCAAAGAATGAAGCCACAGAGAAAAAGTGGTAGATTTGGAAACAAATACAGACTACCATAAGGGAGAGGGTCACTCACTAAGCTTTTTTTTTTTCTTTTTTTGCTAAGGTTTAAAAAGGCTGCAGTTCTTTCTTTCATGATGCTCCTTTGTTATTGGTCACTATATCAGCTTCAAGCTCAAACTTCTTTTTCTCCTCCTTCAGTGGTAGAATTCTCTTAACTCCAGTGAAAGTTTGTTTCCTCTTTCTCCACATATCCTCTGGATTTTCATTATCTTCCATGAATTGATGTCTTCCTCTCCCCTTATCCTGTGGCACCTCTTTTTTCTCTGTAAATGTAAGCCTTTTGGGACCTTCAAGCTCTCACCTATGGGCTCCAAGCCTTCCTCCTCCATGGACCCTGCTTATTTATTTATTTATTAATAAATATTTATTGTTCAGATTATTACAGTTGTTCCTCCCCCCCTCTCTCATAGCTCCCCTTTACCTGGTTCCCACCCCACCCTCTATCTCTATCCGCCCCAACAATGTCCTCATCCATAGGTGTACAATTTTTGTGCAGTCTCTTCCCGCACCCCCTTATCCCTTTCCCCCAGAGAATTGTCAGTCCACTCCCTTTCTATGCCCCTGATTCTATTATATTCATCAGTTTATTCTGTTCATAGACTTTTTATTCACTTGATTTTTAGATTCACTTGTTGATAGATATGTATTTGTTGTCACTTTGCTATTCATAATTTTTATCTTTACCTTTTTCTTCTTCCTCTTCTTAAAGAATAGCTTTCAGCATTTCATATAATATTAGTTTTTCAGTGATGAACTCCTTTGGCTTTTTCTTATCTGACTTTCAATTCTGAATGATAGCTTTGCTGGGTAGAGTAATCTTGGTTATAGGTTTTTGTTTATTCATCACTTTGAATATTTCTTGCCACTCCTCTCTGGCCTGAATAGTTTCTGTTGAGAAATCAGTATGGGTGCTCCCTTGTAGGTAACTATTTTTCTCTTGCTGGTTTTAATATTCTCTCTTTGTCTTTTGCTCTTGGCATTTTAATTATGATGTGTCTTGGTGTGATCCTCTTTGGATTCCTTTTGTTTTGGGTTCTATGTGCTTCCTGGACCTATAAGTCTATTTCTTTCACTAGGTGGGGGAAGTTTTCTGTTATTATTTCTTCAAATAGGTTTTCAGTATCTTGCTCTCTCTCTCTTCCGGCAACCCATAATTCAGATGTTAGTACACTTGAAGTTGTCCCAGAGGCTCCTCACACTATCTTCATATTTTTGGATTCTTTTTTTTCTTTTTGCTTTTCTGGTTGGGTGTTTTTTTGCTTCTTTATATTTCAAATCTTTGACTTGATTCTTGTGATCCTCTAGTCTGCTGTTGGATCTCTGTATATTATTTTTTATTTCAGTTAGTGTATGTTTAATTTCTAGTTGGTCCTTTTTCATATCCTCGAGGGTCTCACTAAATTTATTGGCCTTTTCTAGAAAATTCTTGAAAAACCTTATAGCCATGGTTTTGAACTCTATATTCAATAGTTTTCTTTCCTCCATTTATTTCATTTGTTACCTCTTTCTTTGTCTTCGCATTTTGGCTGCTTCCCTGAGTTGATAGAGTGGCTTTGTGTGGTAGGTGTCCTATAGGGCCCAGTGGCTCAGCCTTCCCAGTTACCTGAGGTGGATACTCTTGGTGCACCCCATTTGTGGACTGTGTGCACAATCTTGTTGTAGTTAAGCCTTGATTGTTGTTGTTATCACTGGGAGGAATTGACCTGCAGACCAATTGGCTGTGAGGATCAGCTCTGTCTATGCTGGGAGAACTTCTGTGCTGGAGACACTCTTATGAGACAAGACTTGCAAAAGCCTCTGTGCTCAGCTTTGATGGGGCAAAGACTCAGGGCAGAGAAGATAGCAATGGCTTCCCATCAGCCTTGACTTAAGAGGCTCCTGGGTCTCAGTGACTCACAGTAATCTCTGCAAGCACCTCTGAGAGAAAGCTGCCCTCGAGTTTTCCCCTCTGCTAGACAGTTGAGTTTCTCCCCGAATGAGTCTGGGTCCCCAGAGTATCACCCAGAACTGGATTTCAGAGCAGTTGGGAGCTTTTGTCTCCCTCCTGATTAAGAAAGCTCCATACTCGCACCTCTGTAACCTCTGCCTTCGGCAACTTCTCTGAGTCTCAATGTGCTTTTCTCTTTCCTTTTAATTATAGAATTTCCACTCAGCCAGTCTTCCTGTGGTTCCAGATGATGTCCATTTTGTCTCTTATCTGTAGTTTTAAAATTGTGCGAGGCAGAAGTTTAGGTGTTTATCTATACCACCATTTTTGTTTTTGGACCCTGTTTATTTATAACACTCCCTAAACCTGCCTATTTTGCTCCTTTCACCCTTATCTCCAAGATAGAACTCTACTAGCTAATGGAATAAAAATTTACTGGGTTGTCTAAAACATAATCAGATCCATATCCTACATTCTTGCCTGTCGTCAACATTACCAATTGGGTTATATTGCTATTCTCCATCTTCACTCAATTTATCTTTCTCGGGCTACGCTTAATAATCATTTAAAAATCATTTGGACCCCCTGGCTCCAAATAGAGGGGGCAGGAGAGGAGATAAG
Source organism: Lasiurus borealis (assembly GCA_004026805.1). Lineage (NCBI taxonomy): Eukaryota > Metazoa > Chordata > Mammalia > Chiroptera > Vespertilionidae > Lasiurus > Lasiurus borealis. The sequence continues at coordinate 30,566 of PVJN01018852.1, forward strand.
TGTTGGGCAGGTAGGCCACAGGTAAGGAAAAAAAGGAGGTATCAAGCGGCAATTTCCTCTTACTTCAGGGTCCACTAGGAAGTTTCATGGTAGAAAAACTCTGATATTGGCTTTTTGTTCATTATGGTAAAATGCTTTTCTGTCCCCTCATTTCCTTATTGTTTTCTTTCTACTAAATATTTAACAGCCGTTATCACTTAGATTGTAATTCTCTGGCATGGATATTTGGTCAATTTGCATATCATGAACTGGGGGGAGATATATATAATTACCTCCTTTGTCTGCTACAAATTAGTAAAAGAGCCAATATATAGTCTTTTATTTTATATTTATGAATTTCACAGAAGAGAAGTCTTAAAGTATTTAAGGTCTGAATCATTTGTGTATTGTCCTTCTGAGTTGATATAAAGACAGAGTATTAAGCTATTTGGTGAAAATAAGGTAGTGTAAGTGCTGTGAAAATGCTAGTGTGTTAAAAAAAATGCGAAGTTGTTAGGAGCAAAGAATAAAGGGTAAGTACTAAGAAGATGAGAGACAAAAATATGCTTCCAAAAATAATATGAACAAATAACAAAGAGCTGTGTTTAAACAAGAGATACTAAAATAAGAAAAAAAAATTATTTTTAATAGCAATGTTTTCATTTTCAATTTATCTTTGCTTTTCCTGGTACCTATTAATTTGAACCACATGCCCTTTCTTAAACCCATGCCAATCTGAAGACACACAAGCATGCACAGAGGGTAATTGATTCTCTCTTTTCATTGTTTCTTTTTGTTCTTTTTCCAAAGAAAATTGTCTGTCAAAATAAATGGTCAGGTTTGAATATGATATGTTAAGATATCATTCTAGCATTCTGGCCATCTTCAGTCATTACATCAACAGGCTCATTCAGCACTTTTCTGACCTGTGAGGCATCTTTATCTCTCCTGAGTGCTGGAAATGAAAGTTCTGTTGCATGATAAGTGAGTTATGTAACAGAATATAAATCTGAGCAGAGCATTGACACCATCAGTCATGCACTATCTGAAAGCCAAACAATAAAAACTATCATTCGTTTTATTTAATGCTCAATGCTATGAATTAGAACACAAAATACAGCCCTCTTTAACATGTCAGAACTATGCTAATTCCACCGAATTTTAATATTCTACTGATTTCATTTGAAATTGGTTGTTTTTCAACTTCCGCTAAAACTCTCTTCCTTAGGGAGATTTTTAAGATCTAGAACGAAGCTTCTAGTTTTCCTCATGGTGTTTTTACTCTTTTTTTGATAACTAAGGTGATCCTGTCCAGTGACTGTTCATTCATGAGAAATGTCTTTCAAGGAACCAAACATTTGTCTTTGAAGTAAAAAGATAAATCTGTTTGAATCAGCTTGCTATATTCCATTCAAAGTTCGGCTGTGGCTTTTATTGGCAGTGGTATGATGTAACATGATATTAAAAACAACTATAAGATAGTGAAAACCAAAGGACACTGATTCTATGTTTATAAGGCCAATAGCTTTGATAGCTTGAGAACTGCCATTTTTACCAGTTTTATAAAGTAAAAAAAAAAAAAGGCAATTTATTTTCTACATGTGTTCATTCAATAATGTTTATTGAATATCTGCTACATGCCAGTTTCTTTACTAGGAAAGCAATGAGTAAATAAAACAAAGTCTGTATCTTCAAAAGATGCTCTAAGAGAGACAGGTAATAACAAATAAACAAGTACTTTAATGTCAGGTAGTGACAATGGCTATGAAGAAATAAAATAGCTTCAAGACAGAAAGTAAGATTGAGTCCTATCACCTATATGAGGATCATAGGAGACCCCCCTAAAGATGTGATTTTTGAGTAAAGATCCAAATAATGTGAAAGAGAATCAGTAAGAACAGTATTCTCAGTAGAGGAAAGAACAAGGAGAAAGACTCAGAGATGCAAATGAGCTTGACTTCTTCTACAAACATGAAGAACACTAATGTAACTGCAGAAGCTGAATGGGGTACTTGGTAAGAAAAAAGGGATGAGGATAAATACATAGTCAGGAACCAGGTAACAGAGGCCCTGTAAGACATGGAAGAGCATATATGCAATGATTATATGGAGTAATGAACTCATCTCTATTTACAGATGAGGAAACAGTTTCAGTGAGATTGGTTAAAAGATTACTCCTCCGGCTGTACTATGGAAGAGACTTAGGGGAGCAAGACTAGAAACAGGGACTGGCTGGGTTACCCCGGCCTGGGTATAAGTCAGTAGTAATATAAACAAATAGGTGAATATCGGTAGTGATTTGAAATAGAGGGGTAGAGTAGATGAGAACAGCTTGAGAGATTATTTTAAACCCTGGAACTGTTTGAGACCTAAAGAAATACTCTGGACAAAGAAAAGACTCCAAAATCATTTATGGACTTTATTATGTTGATGTATGATCCCTTTATTCCCACTTTGCTGAGAGGTCTTTTTGTTTTGTTTTGTTTTGCTTTTATCAGAAATGGGTGCTGGATTTAGTGAAATTATTTTTCTGCATCTATGGATATGATTATAGGATTTTTATCCTTTTTTTTTGTTTATGTGGCATTTCACATGAATTGATTAGTGGATATTGTACCAACCTTGTATCCAAGGCATAAATCCCACTTAATCATGGCATATAAACTTTTTAATATATTGCTAATATTTTTAAAGAATTGCTGCATCTATATTCAACGGGAATATTGGCCTTTGATTTTCTTTTTTTGTAACGTGTTTGGTTTTGGAATTAGGATAATGCTGACCTTATAAAATAAGCTTGCAAGCATTCTATCCTCCTGAAATTGTTAGAATAGTTTGAGAGAGACAAGTGTTAAATCTTCCTGATTGTTTGGTAAAACTCACCTATGAAGCTATCTGGACCAGAGCTTTTGTTTATTGAGAATTTTATAATTATTTAATTTTATTTTTACTTATTAGTTTCTTCAGACTTTCTGTTTCTTCATTTTTTAATCTTGGTGTTTGGTTTTCTTTTTCTGCCTTCTTTCTTATCATAGTGTCAGCTTCATGAGGGCATGACTGTTTATTTTTTTCCTGGCTCTATTCTCAAAACCTAAAATAATGGCTGGGACTAAGCATAAGGTCCATAAATGTTTGCTGAATTCATGAGAAAAAAATCTGTGGTCATTCATTAGCTTACCTTCCTCCCTCCTCAGTGAGTCAAAGTGTATTCCAGTGAAAATATAATTAATGAAAAAAAAAAACAACAGTGAGCCCTCTGTCAACCATGGTTATTGGCACCAATTCAATGCCAAAAAGACAAAGAATCCTCAGTTTGGGAGTTTGGTAAAGAAGAAAACTTTATTCAGTGCAAACAGTGAAACAGCATGGCTGTGAAAACAGCTAAATTGTGTTGCAACATAGTGATGAAAGCAGTATGGTATGAGACTGCCAAGTAACCTGGGACCCTCTTTAGCTAGGAGCTCTGCTTTGCTCCACTCCAGGCTGGTCTGCTCTGTTCTGTCAAGATATAATTGGGTGTTTTAGCTCTAGCCAGGGAAAGGCAGTCTTTGATTAAAGTGCATTCACCATTTCTTCTTTTTTTTTTTTCTTTCATTTTTAAATGTATTTTTCATTGTTGGTAGTATTGCAGATATCTACAATTTTCTCTCCCCCTTCCCTCTGCAAGCCCCTACATATACCCCAGGTCTTCACTACTCTATTGCCCATTTTAATGGGATATATATATATATATATATATATATATATATATATATATATACTAGAGGCCTGGTGCACAAAATGCGTGCATGGTGGTGGGGGAGATGGGAAGGAGATGGTGTCCTTCAGCCCAGCCTGTACCCTCTCCAATATGGGACCCTTCAAGGGATGTCGGACATTCCTCTCACAATTCAGGACAACTGGCTCCCAAATGCTCGCCTGCCAGCCTTCCTGATTGCCCTTAATCGATTCTGCCTGCCAACTTGATCAACCCTAACCATTCCCCTGCCAGCCTGATTGATGCCTAATTGTTCCCCTGCCAGCCTGTTTGCCCCTAACTGCCCTACCCTGCGGGCCTGGTCACCCTTAACTGCCCTCTCCTGCAGCCTGCTCACCCCTAACTGCCCTCCCCTGTAGGCCTGGTCCCCCCCCAACTGCCCTGCCTTGCAGGCCTGGTCACCCCCAACTTCCCTCTGCTGCCAGCCTGGTCACCCTTAACTGCCCTCCCCTGCAGGCTTGATTGCCCACAATTGCCCTCCCTTGCAGGCCTGGTCCCTTCCAACTGCCCTCCCTGTTGACCATCTTGTGGTGGCCATCTTGTGTCCACATGGGGACAATCATTTTGTATGTTGGAGTGATGGTCAATCTGCATATTACCCTTTTATTAGATAGGATAGAGGCCTGGTGCAGGGGTGGGGGCCAGCTGGTTTGCCCTAAAAGGTGTCCCAGATCAGGGTAGGGGTTCCCTTGGGGGATGGGGTGGCCTGGGTGAGGAGCCTGTGGTGCTTTTCAGGCCAGCCACACACCTCAGCAACCCAAGCGGAGGCCCTGGTATCTAGGATTATTTATCTTCTATAATTGAAACTTTGTAGCCTTAAGCGGAGGCATGGGCCAGCCAGGGTGTGTGGAAAGCTTGGCTTCCTACATTGCCAGGGCAACCCCAAGCCTCCCTCTTGTTCTCTCTGTGGCCATAGCCATCTTGGTTGGGGTGTAGCAGTGGTACGGTCATTTTGCATATTACTCTTTTATTAGATATAAAGTATATAAATTCTTTGGTTTATCTTTTCTTTTATCCCCAAACCCTAGATCAAGGTATGTCAGTATGTTCCTTGCCACCCAGCTTCGGGTCTTATTTTGTTGGTCAATTCATTTTGTTCATTAGATGCCACAGATAAGTGAGATAATGTGATATTTATCTTTCTCAGTTTGTCTTATTTCATTTGGCATAGTATTTTCCAGGCCCATCCATGCTGTCCCAAGAATAAGAGATCACTCTTTTTTAGAGCTGCATAGTATTCCATAGAGTAAATGTCCCATAGCTTTTTTATCCATTCATCTACTGATGAGCATTTAGGCTGTTTCCAAATCTTAACTATTATAAAAACACAACTATGAACATAGGGGTGAATATATTCTTTCTGATTGGTATATTGGGGTTATTTTGATATATTCTCAGAAGTAGGATCACTGGGTTATCAAAAAGAACTTAATTTGAGGAAATAATATTTGAGGAAACTCCATATTGTTTTCCATAGTGGCTGCACCATTCTGCATTCCCAACTAGCAGTGAACTAGTGTTCCCTTTGCTCCACATCCTCACCAGCACTTGTTTGCTGATTTTTTCTTTGATAGGTGTAAGAAAGTGATATTTCACTGTGGCTTTAATTTACATTTCTCTTTGACTAGTGACTTTAAGAACTTTTTCATGTATCTCTTGGCCATTTGTATGTCCTCTTTGGAGAAATGTCTATTCAGATCTTCTGCCCATTTTTAAATTGGATTGTTTGTCTTTTGTTGTTGTTATTGAGTTGAATAGAGTACTTAATATATTTTAGATATTAACCCCTTATCATATGTATCCTTGGCAAATATATTTTTGCATTTAGTGTGTTTCCTGTTCAATTTGGTGGTGGTTTATTTTGCTGTGCAGAAGCTTTTTATTTTACTGAAGTACCATTTGTTTATTTTCTCTTTAATTTCCTTTGCCCAATGAGATGTATTTGTAAACATATTGCTGTATAAGATGTTTGAGATTTTACTTCCTGCTTTCTTCTAAAAATTATATAGTTTCAAGCCTTATATTTGTCTTTTATCCACCTTGAGTTTATTCTTGTAAAGGTGTAAGTTGGTGATCTACTTTTATCTTTTTTGCATAAATCTGTCCAGTTTTATCCACACAATTTACTGAAGAGACTGTCTTTATTCTATTGTATGTTTTTGCCTACTTTATCAAATATCAATTGACCATAATGATGCAGGTCAATTTCTGGGGTCTCTGTTTGATACGTTGGTCTGTATGCCTGTTCTTGTGCCAGTACTAGGCTGTTTTGATTATAATGGCTATGTAGCATAGTTTGATATCTGGTATTGTGATTCCTACTTTATTCTTCTTTCTCAAGATTAATACAGCTATTTGGGATCTTTTATGATTCCATATAAATTTTTGGAGCAATTGTTCTAACTCTATGAAGTATGCTATTGGTATTTTATAAGTGATTACATTGACTCTGTAGATTGCTTTGCATAGTATAGACATTTTAATTATGTTAATTCTTTCAATCCATGAACATGGTATATTAGTCCATTTTCTTGTATCTTCCTCAATTTTTTTTAATATCCTGTAGTTTTCTGAGTACAGGTCTTTTATCTCTTTGATTAAGTTTATTCCTACCTATGTTATTTTGTGTTGCAATGATAAATGGGATTGCTTTTTTAGTATCTCTTTCTGAGAATTCATTATTGGTGTACAAAAAGCCATGGATTTGTGTATATTGATTTTTGTATCTTGCTACCTAGCCGAATTTATTTATTAAGTCTAGTAGTTTTCTGGTAGAATTTTTAGTGTTTTCTATGTAAAATATCATGTCATCTGTGAATAATGACAGTTTTACTTCCTCCTTACCAATTTAAATGTCCTTTATCTCTTCTTTTTGTCTTATTGCTATGGCTAGATCTTCCTATACTATGTTGAATAAGAGTGATGAAATCACGCATCCTTGTCTTCTGTCTGTTCTTGAGGTAAATGCTTTTAGTTTTTGCCCACTGAGTATTATGTTGACTGTTGGTATGTTGTATATGGCCTTTATTATGCTTTATTATGTTGAGGTATGATCCCTCTATTCCCACTTTACTGAGAGTTGTGTGTTTTTTTTGTTGTTGTTGTTGTTTTTTTTATCAAAAAAAAGGTGCTGGATTTTGTCGAATGCTTTTTCTGCATCAATTGATAAAATCCAGTGCTTTATATCTTTCAATTTTTATGGGATGTATCACATTTATTAATTTGTGAACACTGTACTGGTCTTGCGTGACCAGAATAAATCCCACCTAATCATATGGGGTATGATGTTTTTAATATATTGCTATATCCGATTTGCTAATATTTTGTTGAGGATTTTAGCATCTGTGTTCATCAGGGATATTGGCCTGTATTCTCTCTTTTTTCTAAATTAAATCTTTATTATTCAGATTATTACATTTGTTTCTCTTTTTTCCCCTTCATAGCACCCCTCCACCCAGCTCCCACCCTTCCTTCTGCCCTCACCTCCTTCCCATTGACCTCATCCATAGGTGTATGATTTTTGTCCAGTCTCTCCCTGTACACTCCTCACCCCTTTCCTCCTGAGAATGATCAGTCCACTCCCTTTCTGTGCTCTTGAACCTATTATATTCACCAGTTTATTCTGTTGATCATATATTTTTTTTTGATTTTTTTAATTAAATCTTTATTATTCAGATTATTACATTTGTTTCTCTTTTTTCCCCTCTATAGCACCCCTCCACCCAGCTCCCACCCTCCCTCTGCCCTTAGCTCCCTCCCATTGATCTCCTCCATAGGTGTATGATTTTTGTCCAGTCTCTCCCTGTACACCCTTCACCCCTTTCCCCCTAAGAATTAACAGTCCACTCCCTTTCTGTGCTCCTGATTCTACTATATTCACCAGTTTATTCTGTTGATCAAATTTTTAATTCACTTAATTTTTAGATTCACTTGTTGATAGCTATGTATTTGTTTTTTGTCTTTTACCTCTTTCTTCTTCCTCTTCTAGAAGAGTACCCTTCAGCATTTCATATAACACTGGTTTGGAGTTGATGAATTCCTTTAGCTTTTTCTTATCTGTGAAGCTCTTTATCTGTCCTTCAATTCTGAATGTTAGCATTGCTGGATAGATTATTCTTGGTTGTAGGTTCTTGCTATTCATCACGTTGAATATTTCTTGCCACTCCCGTCTGGCCTGCATGGTTTCTGTTGAGAAATCAGCTGAGAGTCGTATGGG
>PVJN01018853.1:0-38440 GCA_004026805.1 Lasiurus borealis
TAATTATCTTTCTTTGTATCATCTTTATATGTTTTGGGATTAAAGTAATGCTGGCTTCATAGAAGGAACTTGGAAGTTTTCTTTCCTCTTGAATTTTTTGAAATAGTCTGAGGAGGATAGGTTTTAGTCCTTCTTTGAATGTTTGGTAAAGTTCCCCTGTGAAGTTGTCCAGACCAGAGCTTTTGTTTGCTAGAAGTTTTTTTTTTTTTTTTTTTTTTGTGTGTGTGTGTGTGTGTGTGTGTGTGTGTGTGTGTGTGTGTGTTTGTTACTGCTTCAATTTCCTCAGTAATTATCAGCCTATTCAAGTTTTCAGATTCTTCCTGATTGCATCTTTGAAGATTGTATTTTTATATTAATATGTCCATTTCATCATGGGGATTACCAGCTAGGAGGCTATTGTATTACTCAGTGGAAGCAGTATTAGATATTTGAAATAGGGCAGAAGGGGTTGAAAAGAGATGGCTGATGGTAGAGACCTTGCAAATATAAAAATAGAGTTTGGCAACTGACTAGTTGTTGGTGACTAAAAGGAAAGAATAAAAATCCGCAGAGATTAGGAATGTTGTAATAGTACTTAATCATTTTAACAGATTTTTAATACCTGCTTGCCAATATAAGTCTCTATGCTGACCACTGGAATAACACAAAAATAAATAAGGAATATAGAAACTAAAATTACTCCTTCATTCATATTGTCTTGAATAAGAGGAAAACACTGAAAATTTCTGGTCATACCTGGATGCTTAAAATCTTTACTGCCATTGGTGGATGCACTTTACTGCCAATGGTGGATGCACTTATTATAAGCTAAAACATTTTTCATGCTTTTAAAATTATCTTTGGGCTTACAATTCTTGCTTTTTAAATTTTAGCAATATTCACCTTAAATAGCATCCTGTGGCAGAGGTTTGTTCTGAAATAATGATTGGTTCTTCTTTATGTAAAGTGGAAAAGAGAACAGGGAGGTCTTTGTTTCTTATATGCTTTCACCTGCTTTCTTTCTTTCTTTCTTTCTTTCTTTCTTTTTTTTTTTCCAATAGAAATGGTGCTGGTTCCTCTCCAAGACTCTTTTTTTTTTTTTTTTTTATAAACAAGTTTGGTGTGGAAATAATCAGGTCAGTTCCTTTAGGGCAGGGCCTCTATATTTCCCTACCTTGATTACTTCATCAAGAGAGCTAATCATTATTACCTCATTCCATAATAAGGTCTGACTGGATGCTACTGCTTTCTTGGCCCATATTTTTTTAATACCACCCATCTCATAGTTTTTCTCATCTATAGTTTTGAGAAAGATATATAAGATTTTTTTTCTTATCATTTCTATTTGGGTGGATGCTGTCGTCTGTCTTTAGCAACATTTCTTTTTATTTTAAATTGAATTTATTGGGATAACACTGCTTAACAATATTATATAGGTTTCAGATGCACAATTCTACAACACATCATCTGTACACTGAATTGTGTGTTCATCACCACTCTGATAAAGGTATGTCATATTAGATACAAAAAGTAATATACAGCCGAAACCGGTTTGGCTTAGTGGATAGAGTGTCGCCCTGCGGACTGAAGGGTCCCAGGTTTGATTCTCGATAAAGGCATGTACCTTGGTTGTGGGCACATCCCCAGCAGGAGGCAGCTGATCAATGTTTCTCTCTCATCGATGTTTCTAACTCTCTATCCCTCTCCCTTCTTCTCTGTAAAAAATCAATAATATATATATATTATGCAATAATATATGCATGTATATATATATGCATGTATATATATACATATATATATACATGTATATATATACATGCATATATATACATGCATATATATACATGCATATATATATATTGAAAAGTAATATACAGACTCACTTAAGGTAAAGATTGACCTTTGTCAGGGTTGTTACAGGCAGACATGACTACTTGCCATGACCCGCTTTCAGAAATTTGTATGTTTAGAACCTCCTATGTAGTCACTTTCAGTCTCTGAGTTTATAAGACATACCATGCAGGCCTCCCCTGAGCTTGTCATATTTAGTGTATCGCCCCTTTTTAATCCATACTGAGTTTATGTCTGACTTATGACTAAAATTTTAGAATGAAAGGTGTTAAGATCTTTATTTGTGTCTAAATGTGTATGTATGTATGTATGTAGGTAAGTATGTAATGTATATATGATATTTCCTACCTCAAGAAGGTATTTTTAATAACTTTTTAAAAATATATTTTTATTGATTTCAGAGAGGAAGGGAGAGGGAAAGAAATAGAAACATCAATAATGAGAGAGAATCATTAATCAACTGCCTCCTGCCCACTCCATATTGGGGATCTAGAGCACAACCCAGGCATGTGCCCTTGACTAGAATCAAATCAAATCCCGGACCCTTCAGTCCCCAGACTGACGCTCTATCCACTGAGCAAAACTGGCTAGGGCTAGCAGCATTTCTGATGATCTAGAGGGTAGTTGGAATCTTGCAGTGAGCCTTTTAACAATTTAAATATATATATTTATATCAGAGAGGAAAGGAGAAAAGGAGATGGAGAGAGAGATAGTAACATAAATGATAAAAGAGAATCATTGATTGGCTACCTTTTGCATGCTTCCCACTGGGGATCAAACCCCTAACCTGGGCTCATTCCCTGATTGGGAATCGAACCATGGCCTCCTGGTTCATAGATCAATGTTCAACCCCTGAGCCACGCTGGTTGGTCAGCCTTTTCGCACTTTATCAGAATTTCCTACACAATGTTTACACATTTATGTAATCTCCAAAGACTAATGTTCTTGCTGATAGTTTTTGGTCTTTGTGTATTTTGTTTAGTTTTAGTTTGTTTGTAGATGTAGAGCTAAGCTTAATTTGGATTTTGTAGATAATAGAGATGTTTTCTGAATTATGCTGGAAACATTCTATATAAATTATTTTTCTGCTTGATTTATATCTCTATGCTTGATGTCATGCTGTGTGACTGTGTGTGTGTGTGTGTGTGTGTGTGTGTGTGTGTGTGTGTGTGTGTGAGAGAGAGAGAGAGAGAGAGAGAGCGTAAGAGAGAGAGAGAGAGAGAGAGAGAGAGACGGAATGAGAGTTTTACACATGATTTCATTTCAGAAACTATTTGTGATGGTTTATAAGAAATACAATTAAATACAAACATATCTTGGAGATCTTGCTAGTTTTGTTCCATACCACTATAATAAATATTGCAATAAAGCAAGTTATATGAATTTTTTATTTTTCTAGTGTATATAAGTTATGTTTATATTATACTATAATCTGTTAAGTGTGTAATAGCATTGTATCTAAAAATGTAAATAACCTAATTAAAAATACTTTATTACTAACAAATGCTTACCATCAGTGAATGATAATCTTTTTGCTGATGGAGGGTCTTGCCTAGTGGTTGCTGAATGTTTGAGTGACTGTGGCTATTTCTTAAAATAAGACAATGAAGTTTGCCACATCAGTTGACACTTCCATTAACAAACTATTTATTTGTAGGATGCAATGCTCTTTGATAGCATTTTATACACAGTACAACTTTCAAAAATTGGAGTCAGTACTCACAAACTCTGTCACTGCTTTTTCAATTAAGTTTATGTAATATCTTTTGTTATCATTTCAACAATCTTCAAAAAATCTTCAACAGGAGTATATTTCATCTTAAGAAACTGCTTTCTTTGCTCATTCATAACAAGGAGCTCCTCATTCATTAAGGTGTTATGCGATTGCAATAATTCAGTCACATTTTCAGGCTCTATTTATAATTCTGGTTCTTTTGCTATTTCCATCACATTGGTAGTTAGTGCCTCTACTACTTGAAGTCTTGAAGTTCTGAAAGTCATATATGAGGGTTGGAACCAGCTTCTTTCAAAATCCTGTTCATGTTGATACTTTGACATCTTTCCATAAAACACGAATGTTCTTAATGGATTCTAGAATGGTGAATTCTTTCCAGAAAGTTTTCAGTTTACTTTGCTGACATCCATGAGAGGAATTACTATGGCAGCTATCACGTTATGAAATGTATTTCTTAAATTATACAACCTAAAAGTCAAAATTACTCCTTGTTGCATTGTTTGCAGAATGGATATTGTGTTACCAGGTCTGAAAACAACATTAATCTTTTTTTAAATTTTAATTATTTTTAAAAGAACATTAATTTTGTTATACATCTCTATCTGAGCTATACATAGGGTGGCCAAGTACATTGTCAATATTTTGAAAGGAATCTTTTTATTTTCCTGAGCTCAACAATGGGCTTAAATTATTCAGTAAATTATGTTGTAAACAGATGTGCTGTCATTCAGGCGTTGTTTCATTTATAAAGCACAGGCAGAGTTGATTTGCATAATTCTTAAAGGCCCTAGGATTTTCACAATGAGCATTGACTTCAAATTAAACTCATCAGTAGTATTAGAACCTAACAAGAGAGTCAACTAGTTCTTTGAACCTTTGAAGCCAGGCATGACTTTTTTCTACCTATAAAATTCCTAGAGGATATCTCCTTCCAATATAAAGCTATTTAAACTTCATTGAAATTCTGTTGTTTAGTATACTCATCTTTATTAATTATCTTAGCTCTTTAAGGCAGAGGCAGTTAGAGGCAATCAGGCAGACAGGCAGAGGGGTTAGGAGTGACCAGGCACATAGGAATAGTGGTTAGGTGTGATAAGGCAGGCAGGCAAGTGAGCATTTAGGAGCCAGCAGTCCCAGATTGCAGGATGGGGCCTAAACCAGCAGTCAGACATCCTCTTATGGATCCTAGGTTGGAGAGGGTGCAGAGCAGGCTGAGGGACCTCCTACCCTCCCGCATGAATTTTGTGCACCAGACCTCTAGTGTGTATATAATATTGATATGCTTAGTTTATCTCCCAGTAACTGATCATCCATAAAACAAGTTCTTTAAGCATGATGATACTTAAATTGGTTTTGAGAAGTTATAAATATTATTATGCATGTATATATATCCAGCTAATAATTATTAAATGCCTATGTGTGTGTAAGGTATTGTGATAATTACTGAATAGGATTCATTTGCTTACTGTTCCAGGTTTTTTGCCTTTTTACTTGAAAACTAAATGGCTGTATATCCATCCATTCTTCCATAGTCACAAGGAAATATCTGAAAGGATAGTAGTATATTATGTCACACACACACACACACACACACACACACACACAAAACCAAATATATATATATATTTATTGTTGAGAGTATTATAGATGTCTCTCTTTTTTTCCCCTCTTCATCCAATTCCCACCCTGCCCTGTCCCAAGCTTTCAACACCCTTAAGTCTGTGTCCATAGATAAGATCTTTGGTTAATCACTTCCCACACTCCCTGTCCCCTTCCTTTTGAGATTCATCACTCTGCTCCATATTTCTATGCCTCTGATTCTATTTTATTTACCAGTTTGTTTATTAGATTTCTTGTTCATTCATTTATTTTGATTTTTAGATTCAATTGTTGATAGATATGTATTTATTGCCATTTTATTCATATTTTTTTGTATTTTTTCTCCTCCTTCTCATTCTTCTTGTCCTTTTTGTTCTTATTCCTCCTCTTCTTAAAGAATACCCTTCAACATTTCACATAATACTGGTTTGGTGGTGATGACATCCTGTAGCTTTTTCTTGTTTGTGAAGCTTTTTGTCTGACCCTCTATTCTAAGTGAAAGCTTTGCTGGGTGGAATAAGCTTGGTTGTAGGTTCTTTCTATTCATCACCTTGAACATTTCTTGCCACCCCCTTCTGGCCTGCAAATTTTCTGTTGAGAAATCATCTGATAGTTGTATGGGTGCACCTTTGTAGGTAACTGCTTTTCTTTATTTAAATATATTTCATTAATTTTTTTTACAGAGAGGAAGAGAGAGGGATAGAGTTAGAAACATCATTGAGAGAGAAACATCGATAAGTTGTCTCTTGCACACTCCTACTGAGGATGTACCACAACCAAGGTACATGCCATTTACCGGAATCGAACCTGGGGCCTTTCAGTCCGCAGGCTGACACTCTACCCACTGAGCCAAACTAGTTGGGGCGTAACTGCTTTTCTCTTTCTGTCTTTAACCATTGGCATTTTAAATATGATGTGTCTTGATGTGGGCCCCTTTGAGTTCCTCTTGTTGGGGATTCTTTGCACTTCCTGGACTTGTAAATCTATTTTTTCACCAGGTGGGGGAACTTTTCTGTCATTATTTCGTCATATAGGTTTTTGATATCTTGCTTTCTCTCTTTTTCTTCTGGCACCACCCCCTGCCACAATGCAAATGTTGATACACTGGAAGTTGTCCCCAAAGCTCCTTATACTCTCTACATATTTTTGGATTATTTTTCATTTTGTTCTCCTGATTGGGTGTTTTTTGCTTCCTCATATTCCAAATTGTTGATTTGATTCTTAGAATCCTCTACTGTACTGTTAAATCCTTGTAAATTATTCTTTATTTCAGTTAGTGTATGCTTAATTTCTGACTGGTCTTTTTTTTTTTTAAATATTTGACATTCTCACTAAGGTCCTTGAAAGTCTAAGTCCCTTGAAGCTCTTTTTGAGTTCCATGAAGCTCTAATTAAGATCCTTGAGTAACCTTATAACCATTCTTTTGAACTCTGTATTCAGTAGTTTTCTTGCTTCCATTTCTTTCATTTGTAACATGTTCTATGCCTTCACATTTTGGCTGCTTCCCTGTGTTTCTATGGATTAGGTACAGCTGCAATGTCTCTTGGAAATATTAGAGTGACTTTTGTTTAGTAGGTGTCATTTAGGCTCCAGTGACCCAACCTCCCCTGTCACCTGAGTTGGGCACTATAGGTATGCCCTTGTGTGGGCTGTGTGCATAGTCTTGTTGTAGTTGAGTCTTGATTGGTATTGGCATCACTGAGAAGAGCTGACCTCCAGGCATTATTGGCTGTAAGGACCAGCTAATACTATAGTGGAAGAGCTGCTGTGCAGGAGACACTCCTATGGAGCAGGACTGGTTTAAGTGGGGCTTTGGTACTTACTGAGTCTGACCCTTGAATATGTTGCTGTGGATGTGTAGCATGGTAATCTGGTATGATCTGAAGATATACACTGGGTGCACTGGCTCTAGGGCCTCCAAAGAGGTGCAAAGTCAGCCACTGCCTGGGGCCACCCCCTAGGAGATACAGAGAGATCTGTAAATGGCTGCTATTTGAACTGAGCTAGGAAGTGCCCAGGTGAGGCCCAGCTTTGAAGCAAGGCAGGCTGGTGCTAGTGCAGGGTTTTGGGCCTCTTATTGATACGTTTGGGTCATGCTGATGTGAGCTGCAGCCTATTTGAGAGTTTTCAGCATTTTGAAGCCTCAGGCAGGACACACTATTCATTTGCAAAAGTTGCTGCAAAAAGCTTGGGTGGGGCTGAAGATTGGATGTGGCAGGGTCTCAGGGAATCACCAGGGCTGAGTGAACAGTGTGAGTCATGTTGATGGAAAGTGAAATATGGCTGCTAGACAGATCTGCAATGGGGGAAGTCCCAGCACAGTAACTGACCTCTGGGAGCCACTCTCTTTGAGAGACAGCTACCCCTGAGTTCCTGCCCTGATGCCAGGCAATGTGTGTCTGGGTCTCCAAAAGCTGCCAGACACTGATGCTTAGAGGCATCAAAGTTTGCTTGTGTCTCCAGCAGCCTCCCTGTCACACAGCCACAATCTCCACTGTTTTTACTGCCCAAAATTATGGGGACTATTCTTCCCAGCTCTGGAACCCTGGGCTGGGGGCTGGTGTGCAGCTGGAACCCTCTGCTTCTTACTGGTGGCCTCCACAGAGACAATCTTCTTCATGATTACAAAAAAAGCACATGTGAATGTTGGACCAGGCTGTTTGGCTGCTCCTACCAGTCTCAGTGTGCTTTCTTCTTTATTTCCTTAGTTGTAGGATTTTCATTCAGCTTTCAGGCTGTTCTGAATGATGGTTGTAGAAAGCTTTTTTAAAATTCCATTTTCTGGAATATTAATTGTTATGCCCAGAGTTCGAGGTCCCCAATAATCGGGGTCCCACTAAGGAGCCTTTTCCGATGCAAAAGCAAAGAGTCTTTATTCAAACTCGGGTTTGGCTCCCAGCCTCTTTCTGGCGCAGCAGCGAGACGAGAGAGCGTGCCCCGGAAGAACAATTGGTTAGATGGGGTTAGGATATTGGGCGGGTTTAGGGAAGTGACAATTGGTCCCTGTGTTCCTGGAGCTTCATTGGTCCATTCGGGTGGTGGTTGGGGAAGTTAGGACTTTGCTGGCACACCTGTGGCCACTCCCAGAAAAGGGAGAAGGTTTAGGCAGGGGGCCCAGCCCTATAGGACAAGATGGAGGAGAGTTCGTTTCTGCTTTGTTCTTTCCTTAATGTTTAAATTCCACACTCCTGTGGCATTCTTTACTTGCAGATTAAATAATAGCTCTTTTCCAATCCTTTGCTTTTTAAACATTAACAGTTTTTAAAAATATGAATATGATTCCTCTTATTCAAATCAACACCAAGAGTGGAACTTCATTGCCTTATCTTGTTTGGCTCAGTGGATAGAACATCAGCCTGCCAACAGAAGTGTCCCAGGGTTGATTACAATCCAGGGCACTTGCCTGGTTTGTGGGCTTGAACCCCAGTAGGGGGCGTGCAGGAGGCAGCTGATCAATGATTCTCTCTCATCATTGATGTTTCTATCTCTCTCCCCTTCTCCCTTCTTCTCTGAAATCAATAAAATACATACATACATACATACATACATATATATACATACATATATACATACATATATACATACACACACACACACACACACACACACACACACACACACACACACACACATACTTTGCCAAAACCAGTTTGGCTCAGTGGATGGAGCGTCAACCTGTGGACTGAAGGGTCCCAGGTTCGATTCCAGTCAAGGGCATGTACGTTGGTTGCAGGCACATCCCCAGTAGGGGGCGTGCAGGAGGCAGCTGGTCCATGTTTCTCATTGATGTTTCTAACTCTCTATCCTTCTCCCTTCCTCTCTATAAAAAAATAAATAAAATACATACATATATATATATATATATATATATATATATATATATATATTTTTTTTTTTAAGAGTGGAACTTTAGTATGTATGGCAGTTCAATTTGTACTTCATTCTTGCTTTACATTACCCCCCCCCCCTTATTCCTGGCATTCATTTATGACAGTCACAGAGGATTATGATATTTGAAAATATGTTCCACTTGCTTTTAAAAAAAATCTTCATTGTTGAGAATATATCAGATGTCCCACTCATTTTACTCCAATTGCCCCCTCCAAATGGTTTTGTTGGCAGCCCCAGCCTTCACCACCCTATTGTTTCTATCAAAAGGTAATGAATCTATGCATATAAGGTCTTTAGTTAACTTTTCTCGACCCCCCCTCTCCTTTTCCATTGAGATTTGTCAATCTGTTTCATGTTTTCATTTTATCTGTCAGTTTATTTTTGTTCATTGGATTCCTTATTAGTTTTATTAGTTTAAGATTCAATTGTTGATATATATTTATTGCCTTTTTTATATATCTTAAAATCATTATTTTTGAAAGTATTACATATGTCACCTTTTCCCCCATTGACTTCTCCCAGCCCCTCTCCCCGACATCCCAGACCTTCAGCACTCTTGTTGTCTGTGTCCATGGGTTATGTGTATATGCATACAAGTTCATTGGTTGATCTCTTCCCACCCACCCTCCCCTGCCTTCCTTCTGATGTTTGACAGACTGCTTGATGCTTCTATTACCTCTGCATCTATTTTTTGTTCATTAGTTTGTGTTGTTCATGAGATTTCACATATGAGTGAGAACAAGTGATACTTTCTCTCACTGGCTGATTTTGTTTAGCATAATGATGTTCATGTCCATCTATGCTACTGCAAATGGTAACATTTCTTTCCTTTTTTAAAGCAGCATAGTATTCATTTGTGCAGATGTGCCACAGTGTTTTAATCCACTGATGGGCACTTAGGTTGTTTCCAAATATTAGCTATTGCAAATGGTGCTGCTATGAACTTAGAGGTGCATATATTCTCTTGGTGCTTCTGATTTCTTAGGATATATTCCTAATGATGGAGTCACTGGGTCAAATGGGAGTTCCGTTTTTAATTTTTTGAGGAAACTCCATACTGTTTTCCATAGTGGCTGCACCAGTCTGCATTCCCACCAGCAGTGCACTAGGATTCCCTTTTCTACACATCCTCACCAACACTTGTCCTTTGTTGATTTCTTGACGATAGCCCTTCTGAAAGGTGTAAGGGGTACCTCATTGTTGTTTTGATTTGCATGTCTTGGACCATTAGTGACTTTAGGCATTTTTTCATATGCCCTTTGGCCTTCTTTTATGTCCACTTTGGAGAAATGTCTACCAGTATTTAGTTCCTTTGCCCATTTTTAAAATAGGATTGTTTATTTTCCATCTTTTTTGGGGGGAGAGGGGTAATTTTTTAAATTCTTTGTTGTTTAAAATATTATATATAGTATTACATATGTCTCCTTTTTCTCCTATTGGCCTCTGCCTGGTCACCCCCACACTCTGCATGTACCCACCCCCCCTAGTGTCTGTGTCCAGAAGTTATGCTCATATGCATTTATTCTAATCCTTTGGTTGATCTCTTACACCCTACCTGTGCCTTCCCTCTGAAGTTTGATGTTCGGTTCAATGCTTCTGTATCTCTAGATCTATTTTTGTTCTTCATTTTTTTTCTGTTTATTATATTCCACAAATGAGTGAGATCATGTGATATTTATCTTATCTGACTGGCTTATTTTGTTTAGCATAATGCTCTTCATGTCCATCCATGCTGTTTCAAATGGTAAGAGTTCTTTCTGTTTTCACAGCAGCATAGTATTCCATTGTGTAGATGTACAAATATTTTTTAATCCACTCATTTGCTGATGGGCATGTAGCTGTTTCCAAGTCTTAGCTATTGTAAATCATGCCACTATGAACATAGGAGTGCATATGTCCTTTCTGATTGGTGTTTCTGATTTTTTTTGGATATATTCCTAGAGGTGGAATCATTGGGTCAAATGGGAATTCCATTTTAACTTTTTGAGGAAACTCCATATTGTTCTCCACAGTGGCTGCACAATCTGCATGCCCACTAGCAGTGCATGAGGCTTCTTTTTCCCTATATCCTCGCCAATGCTTATCATTTGTTGATTTGTTGATGATAGCCATTCTGTCAGGTATGTGATGGTACCTCATTGTCTTTTTGATTTGCATCTCTATGATTATTAGTGACTTTGAGCAAGTTTTCATATGTCTCTTGGCATTCCGTATACCCATCTCCCTATTTAAGTCTTTTTTGCATTTTTTGATTGGGTTATTTATCTTAATTTTGTTAAGATGTATGAGTTCCCTATAAATTTTGGAGATTAATCCTGTATGGGATGTATCATTGGCAGGTATGTTCTCCCATGCAGTAGGCTTTCTTTTTATTTTATTGATAGTTTCTTTTGCTGTGCAGAAACTTTTTTTTATTTTTATGTAGTCCCATTTGTTTATTTTCTGTTTTGTTTCCATTTTCCTATGAGATCAGTAAATATATTACTACAAGAGATGTCTGAGATTTCGCTACCCTATGGTTTCTCTAAGATTATTATGGTTTCTAGTCTTATATTTAAGTCTTTTATCCATTTTGAGTTTATTTTTGTGTATGGTGTAAGTTGGATGTCTAGTTGCATTTTGTTGCATGTACCTGTCCAATTTTACCAATGCTATTTATTGAAGAGACTGTCTTGCCTCCTTTGTATTCTCTTGCTTCCTTTGTCAAATATTAGTTGAACATAATGAGTTGGGTCAATTTCTGCAGTGTCTGTACTGTTCCCTTAGTCTATATGCCTGTGTTTTTTTTTGTTTGTTTGTTTGTTTTGTTTTGTTTTGTTTTATGTGGTTTTTCCCAACATCAGGCTGTTTTGAGTACATTGGCTTTGTAGTATAACTTGATATCTGGTATTGTGATTCCTTGAACTTTGATTTTCTTTCTCAAGATTGCTGAGGCTATTTGGGGTATTTTTATCCGTATAAATTTTTGGAAAATTTGTGCTAGGTCTAAGAAATATGCCGCTGTTATTTTAATAGTTATTGCATTGCATTTATAGATTTCTTTGGGTAGTATGGACATTTTACTGATATTGATTCTACCAATTCATAAACACAGTATATTCTTCCACTTGTTTATATCTTCCTCTATTTCTCTTTTCAATATCCTGTAGTTTTCGGAGTATAGGTCTTTTATTTCCTTGGTTAAGTTTATTCCTAAGTATCTTATATTTGTTGTTGTTCTTGTTACAATGGTAAATGGGATTTTTTCCCCCTTTTTTTTAAGTTTCTCTTTCTGACAGTTCATTATTGGTGTATAAAAATGACACAGATTTCTGGGTGATAATTTCATATCCTATGTTGCTGAATTAATTGATTAAATCTAGTAATTTTTAATTTTTAATGTTATTGTTTAATGTATTACAAATAGTAGTATATATGTCTCCTTTTTTTCTCCATTGACCTTTCCCTGGTCTCCCTTACCGCCCCCCTACCCCGGGACATGCCCTTAGGCCCCCCTCCAGTGTCTTGCATCCATTATTTATGCTTATATGCAAGCATCAAGTCCTTTGGGTAGATCTCTTACTTCTCCCCAACCCTCCTCATTCCACCCACTGTAGTTTGACAGTCTATTCAATGCTTCTTTGCCTCTGTATCTATTTTTGTTCATCAGTTTATAATGTTCTTTTTACTCCACAAATGAGTGAGATCATGTGGTATTTTTTCTTTCACTGACTGGCTTATTTCACTTAGCATAATGCTCTCCAGTTGCATCCATGCTGTTAGTATAAAAGTTTCTTTTCCCAAAATAAAAGAGTAAAATTTTCATGTTACAAAATTAAATCTAGTACTTTTTTGATGGAGTCTTTAGGATTTTCAATGTACAATATTATGCCATCTGTGAATAATGACAATTTTACTTCCTCCTTTCTAATTGGAATGTCTGTTATTTCTTCATCTTGTCTGATCGCTATGGCTAGCATTTCCTGATCTATGTCAAACAGGAATGGTGAAAATGGGCATCCCTGTCTTGTTCCTATTCTTAGGGGGGAATGATTTTAGTGTTTGCCTATTGAGTATGATGTTGGGTGTAGGTTTGCTATATAAGGCTTTTATTATGTTGAGATATGATTCCTCTATTCCCACTTTGCTGAGAGTTTTTATTTAAAAAATGGGTGTTGGATTTTATTTAATGCTTTTTCTGCATCAATTGATATCATCATGTGATTTTTTTGTGTTCCATTCTGCTATTGTGCTGCATCACATTTTTGATTTGCAGATATTGTACTGTCTTGAATCACCAGAATAAATCCCACTTGGTCATGGTGTTTGATGTTTTTAATGTATGGCTGGATCTCATTTGCAAACATTCCTTGAGGATGTTAGCATCTATGTTCATCAGGGATATTAGACTGTAATTCTCTTTCTTTGTAGTGTTTATCTGGTTTGGGAATTATGGTATTGCTGGCCTCATGAAGAGAACTTGAAAGTGTTCCTTCCTCTTAGATTTTTTGGAGTAGTTTGAGGAGGATAGGTTTTATTTCTTTTAATGTTTGGTAAAACATTTTTTGAAGCCATCTGGATAAGGGCTTTGGTGTGCTGGAAGTTTTATTTTTATTTTTTATTACAACTTTAATTTCATCAGTAGTTATCTGCCTATTCAGTTTTTCTGATTCTTCTTGATTAAGTTTTGGAAGATTGTATTTTCCTTGGAATGTGTCCATTTCATCAAGGTTGACCAATTTGTTGGAATAGAGTTGTTCATAGTATGTTTTTTACAATCCTTTGTATTTCTGTGGGGTCAGTTGTTACTTCACCTTTTTCGTTTTTGATTTTTTTATTTGGGTCCTCTCTCTTTGTTTCTTGGTGCATCTGGATAGAAGTTCATCAATCTTGTTTATCCTTTCAAAGAACCCTTTCTTTGTTTTATTAATGTAGTATTTTTTAAAATATCTATGCTTTGTAGTTAACTAACTTATTACAAATTTTTCTTGTGCTTTTTTTTTTTCATAGGTTTGTAGTGATATTATCTTCCCTCATAGGATTGCTTTCACTGTGTCCCATAGATTTTAGATTGTTGTGTTTTCATGTCATTTGTTTTCAAGATGTATTTTTATTTCTTCTTTGATCTCTATGGTAACCCATTCATTGCTTAATAGCATGCTATTTAGCCTCTGTGTGTTTGTTTTTGGTTTTTACTGCAATTGATTTCTAATTTTATGCCATTGCAGTCTGAGAAGATGCTTGATATGACTTCAGTCTTCGTAAATTTGTGGAGACTTAATTTGTGTCCTAACATGGTTTATCTTTCAAAATAACCCATGTGCACTTGAGAAGAATGTATATTTCATAGCTTTGGGGTGAAATGTTCTCAAGATATCAATTAGTTCCATCTGATATAGCGAGTTTTTTAGGATTGCTCTTTCTTTGTTGAATTTTTTTGTCTAGAACATTTATCCAGTGATGTCAATGGGATATTAAAATCCTTTACTATGATTGCATTGTTGTTGATCTCTAATATTCTTTAGAAGTTTTTTATTGTATTTGAATGCTCCTCTATTGGGTGCATATATGTTTACCAGAGTTATATTCTCTTATTTATCTATACCTTTAGTACTAAGTTGGCTTACATTAATTATCTCTTGTTATGGCCTTCACTTTGAAGTCTATTTTGTCAGATATAAATATTGCTGTCCTAGCTTTCTTTTTTTCTCACTTCAATTTGGATGAAGAATTTTTTCCTATCTCTTTACTTTCACTCTGTGTAAGTCCTTTAATTTCAGGCGAGTCTCTTGTAGACAGCATATATATGGGTCATGTTTTCTTATTCAGTTGGCTACCTTATGTCTTTGGATTGGTTATTATTGATAGGTACTTGTTTGTTGCCATTTTTATTCTTTATGACTGTGTTCTTCCCTTTCTTTCTATTTCTTCTTCTTACAACATCACCTTTAAGATTTATTGCATTGCTAGTTTGGTGGTAATAAACTCCTTTAGTCTTTTTTTTTTTTTGTCTGCAAAACTCTTGATTTCAACTACAATTTTGAAAGATTGCCATGATAGAGATAGTCTTGAATTTGATCCCTTACTTTTCATTACTTTGTATACTTCATGCCACTCCCTTTCAGCGTGATGTGTTTCTGTTGAGAAATCAGATGCTATTCTAATGGGAAATCCATTGTAGATAACTTTCTGTCTCTGTCTTGAACCTTTAAAATTATTCCTTTGTCTGTAACCTTTACCATTATAATTATGATGTGTCTTTGTGGGTCTTTCTGAGTTCATCTTGATTGGGACTCTCTGTGTTTCCTGGACTTGTGTTATTTTTTTCTTCCTTAAGTCAGGGAAGTTTTCTGTCATTATTTGTTCAAATTGATTTTCTATTACTTGCTCAGCTTTTAGTTTTTCTGGCACCCCTATTATTCAGATGTTGCTTCATTTCATGTTGTCCCAATTCCCCTTAAACTGTCCTCCAGCTTTTTATTTATTTTTTGAATTTCCTCCTGCTTTTTAATTGTTTTACCAATTGCTCCTCTGAGTGTTTTTTTGTTTGTTTGTTTGTTTGTTTTTATTTATTTTTTTAATATCCTGTCTTTCAACTCAAAGAATTAGATCTCAGCTTCTTCTGGTCTAGGTTGAAACCTTCCAGGGTGTTCTTTATTGCAGCTATGTCATTCTTCATTTTCTCTTGATTCTTATCCATGTTGGTGTATTTTTTATTCAGCTCCTTAAATTCTCATTGAGTTGTGTGTGATTCTAAGGCAGATGTTTGAGCATCCTTATAACCATTACTTTGAATTATTTATGTGATAAATTACTTGCCTCCATTTCATTTAATTACTTTTCTGGCAATTCCCCCTTTTCTTTCATTTGTCTCCCCATTTTTACTATCCCTTTATATCTGTTTCTATGTCTTAGATCAAACTGCTATGCTACACAGATTTTTTTTTTGTGGTATTCCTGTGTAATAGGTGTTTTGTGGGACCCAGTGGTGCAGTCTCTGAGATCTACTAACATGGGTGTTCTAGGAAAGTTATGTACTTGAGTTATTTGGGTTCTCCTGATGTAGTTTGGTCTTGAAAGTCATTGTTCAATTCATGGATGGAGTCTCCTTACAGGTTGTCTGGCTATGTGGCTCATCCCCAACCTCATCCTGCAAGGTGTTGTGGATGTGCTCAGAATCCCAACTCCAATGGCAAGGGTCACCTGTAAAGTCCCACTAGTTTTTGACTCACCCTGTGGTCCTGGAGGCTGCAACAGAGGTGGTATGTGACTCTGTGATTCACTATGGGATCCTAGAGCCTGTGGTCAGGGTGGCATGTACATCTGTGACTCACTGAGGGGGGGCGAAGTCCCAGAAGCCTACTTACAGGGTTTTGTGTCACTCTCTGCAGTGGTCCAGGAGTCCCTTGTGAGTTCCTGCTGCCACGGAGCTCACAGAATCGGTCTGGTGTGGTGTCCAAGGCCAGTCTGGGTGGTGTTGAGGCTAGTACCTCCATGTCCCCTTTGAAAATGTTGTATTTCTGTGCTTGAGGCATGCTTGCCTGACAAGTGCCTGTGACAGTCACAGGGACTCTGTGTCTAGCACTACCAGATCTGCCTGCACCTGAGATTCTATGAGATTTAACTGTTCCTCACTCCTCCCCACACACTATACGTGTCTGCACACTCCTCTTTCACTCCCTTACTCACTCACACTCCCTCCCTTACTCCCATCTTTCCAGCCACCATGTTCTCTTTTCCCTGTTCATATTTTTATCCTCCTCTTCTTTCTCCTCCTTCTTATTCTTCTTAAAGTATGCCCTTCCATATTTCATGTAATATTGGTTTGGTGGTGATGGCATCCTTCACATTTTCATGTCTGTGAATCTCTTTATATGACCTTTAATTCTGAGTGATAGTTTTGTTGCATACAGTAATCTTGGTTGTATGTTCTTGCTATTCATCACCTTGAATACTTCTTGCCACTCCCTTCTGGCCTGCAAAGTTTCTGTTGATAAATCATCTGATAGTCGTATGGGCACTTCTTGTAGGTAACTGGGTGCTTCTCTTGCTGCTTTTTAGATTCTCTCTTTGTCTTTAACCATTGGCATTTTAATTGTTATGTGTTTTGGTGTGGACCTCTTTGAGTTTCTCTTGTTTGTGACTCTGTTGTTCTTCCTAGACTTCATAATCTATTTTTTTCATCAGAGAGGGGAGATTTTCTATCATTATTTATTCAAATAGGTTTTCAGTATATTGTTCTCTCTCTTCTCCTTCTGGCACCCCCATAATGCAAATGTTGATAGGCTCCTTACACTCTACATTTTTTTGTATTATTTTTTTTCTTTTGTTCTTCTGATTGGGTGCTTTTTGCTTTCTCATATTCCAAATTGTTGATTATAAGAATCCTCTACACGAATCTCTGTAAATGATTCTTTATTTCATTTGGTGAATACTTAATTTTTGACTGGTCATTTTTCATATCTTTGAAATTCTCACTAAGATCCTTGGAAGTTTTACTAAGTCCCTCGAAGCTCTCACTAAGATTCTTGAGCAACCTTATATCCATTGTTTTGAACTCTATATCTAGTAGTTTTCTTGATTCAATTCCATTTAGTTCTTTTTTTTTTCTGGAGATTTCTTCTGTTCCTTCATTTGTGACATGTTTGTTTGTGTCTACATTTTCACTGCTTCCATGTGTTTGTTTCTACATATTAGGTAGAGCTGCTATGTATCCTGGAATTGGTAGTGTCCTGTTTTAGGTGGTATCCTATAGAGTCCAGTTGTTCAGCCTCTCCATTCACCTGAGTTGAGCACTCTAGGTGCACACCTGTGTGGGGTGTGTGCAGTCTTTTTGTAGTTGAGCCTTGATTGCTGTTGGCGTCACTGGGAAGAATTTGCCCGTAGGTCAATTGGCTCTAAGTACCAGGTGCAACTATTTTAGTTGTCATTTTGATGGGTTGTGGGAGATAGCAATTTCTGGTGTTCATTCCATTATTTTTGTTCCTCTGTTTTATTTACTGTTCTTCTACAAGAATTTTTACTACATGGATAAGGAAACTTATTTTTACTAATGAATTGCCTTTGAATTTAAGTCTTATGTCTTTGGACTTGCTTCACTGATGTTACAATAATGAGGTTACTATTGGTTTATTATCTGAGTTAACCAATCATCTTTTGAGTTGCCTGCGATAGTTATCAATCCAGTAATGTTTGACTTCTGTATTTCACCTCCATCTTACTGAGGTGTAAGATAAAATATGGTATAAAAGATAAATGGCTATTTTAGCAATAGTAACATTTTGAAATTAGGGTTATTCTTATTGTTTTCATCATAAGATTGTCAAGAACATAGATAGCAAGATGAATAATAGCTTATGTGACTCATTTTAACACACACACATGTAAGCAGTGTCTGGGAAACATGGGCTTGGCTAGATAACATAGGACTGACTTAATTTAGTCCTTTTATTTAAACTACTAGCAGCCTGGTGCATGAATTTGTGCACAGGGGGAGGGATTGCAGGAGATTGGCCAACCGGGAGAGGCACTGTGGTGGGAGGTAGGCTAGCAGGCCCCAATCATGCAGTCAGGGCCTGCTGGCCATGTGAAGGGACAGGGGAAGAAATCATGGTAGGTTGGCTGGCTGGGGGAAGGACCACAGGAACTTGATCACTGGCCCCAAGGAGGGAACCAGCCCTTGGCCACCTTGGGAAAGGGGCCATGCCTGCTGCCATTCATTCCCGGTTCCTTGTCTCAGCCCAGGCCCGAAGGCCACAGCAGGGTCAGGAGAGGAGGTGATGAGCGGGAAAGGAATGGACGCTGGACACAGATGCTGCCCTTGGCGCCCTGCCACCGTGTGGTTCTCTGCCTTCTTCCTTCCTTCCCTCACCACCACACTACCACCATAGTGGGTGGGAGGCCCCCAGAAAAGGGAGAGGACAGGAGCAAGACAAACCCTTGTGTCAAGAGCTGACTTTCAATAGTTTGCAGCAAGGGAGCTGCTCTGCTGCGTATGAAATCCTGACCCAAAAGTAGGACTCTAGGAATATTTTAGTATCAGGGGCCAATGGGGGTGAGTCGGCCAGGGGAAGGGGCCGTGGGAGGTTGGCTGTTGGAGCACACTGACCACAAGGGGGCAGCACCTGCATTGAGCATCTGCCCTCTGGTGATCAGTGTGCTTCATAGCAACTGGCCGACCTGTGGTTCTAGTGGTTCTGTCATAATGCTCGCTTAAACATTTATATATATAGATTGGGCTCTATATTACAGAGTGATTATTAAGAGACATATGATGTGGCTATTTTTATACAAATAATAGCATCTTTAAGAATATAGGGAGTGATCTTGAAGAAGGGTATTGTTTAGGAGACCCATCCCATTTGAATAAATTTGTGACTTTAGAGTCATTTCTCTTTAACTTGAGGGAAAGAGAAATGTTAAGCCCCAGCAATCTTGAGAAAGAACAAAGTTGGAGTAAAAATAAATACGTTCTAATTAAAAAATGATAAAGGTCCTGAATAGACACTTCTCCAAAGAGGACATACAATTGATCTAAACCAGTGGTACGCAAACTGTGGCTTTGTTGACTAATGAGTTTGCCAACCACTGAACTAGACTAAATGTTACTGTGTAGTTGGAAGCTGTGAGGATCAGGCAGTTGTGGCATATTGTGTGCAAAGATGTAAAGCAGTGGTTCTCAACATGTGGGTCGCGACCCCTTTGGGGGCCAAATGACCCTTTCACAGGGGTCGCCTAAGACCATCGGAAAACACATATTTCCCATGGTCTTAGGAACCAACAGACTGCTCCTCGGTGTAGCAAAGTGTAACAATGTAGTTTACTATTGTCATATGAAGACTGTTGCCCATGCTACACCATGATTGAAGACCAAATTTCATTTATTTGTAATTCGAAATAAATATTTCACAATATATAATTACATATTGTTTTTGTGATTAAGCACTATGCTTTAATTATATTCAATACGTAACAACGAAAATACATCCTGCATATCAGATATTTACATTACAGTTCATAACAGTAGCAAAATTACAGTTATGAAGTAGCAATGAAAATAATTTTATGGTTGTGGGTCACCACAACATGAGGAACTGTATTAAAGGGTCACGGCATTAGGAAGGTTGAGAAGCATTGATGTAAAAGGTAGTATATGACAGTGGTCAGCAAATTCATTAGTCAACAGAGCTGCAAACTACGGCTCATGTGGCCCACAAGCCACAATTTGCCAACCAATGCCCTAAACTATAGCACAAAGCCATAGTAATGAAAACAGCATTTTACCAGCACAAAAACAGACATACAGATCAATGTAACAGAGTAGACAACCTAGAAATAAACTCATGTCTTTACGGTCAATTTATATTTGAAAAAGGAGGAAAACACATACAATGGGATAAAGATGGTCTCTTCAATAAATGGTGATGGGAAAATTGGACAGATAAATGAAAAATAATGAAACTAGACACAAGACACAAGAATAAACTCAAAATGATTAATTACTTAAATATTATACTTAAAACCATAAATTTTTTAGAAGAAAACATAGGCAGTAAAATCTCAGATGTTTCTTGTAGCAATAGTTTTTTCTAACATATCTCCTTGAGCAAGGGAAGGAAAATATATACAAATTGGACTACATCAAGTTAAAAAGTTTTTGCACAGTAAAGAAAGCCATCAACAAAATGAAAAGACAATCCACTAAGTGGGAAAACAATATATCTGATAAGGGGCTCATTTCCAAAATATATAAAGAATTTATATAACTCAACACCGAGTAAAACATACATTCTAATTAAAAAAATGGGCAAAGATCCTGAATAGATACTTCTCCAAAGAGGACATACAGAAGGCCTATAGACATCTGAAAAGATGTTCAACACCACTAATCATTAGAGAGATGCACATTAAAACCACAATGCGATATCATCTCATGCCTGTCATAATGGCTATCATTAATAAATAAACAAACAATAATTGCTAGCAAGTATGTGGAGAAAAAGGAACTTTCTGTACTGTTGGTGGGACTAAGATTGGTGCAGCCGCTGTGGAAACCAGTATGAAGTTACCTTAAAAATTAAAAATAGAACTACCTTATGACACAGCAGTTCCACTTCTGGGAATACATCTGAAGAAGCCCAAAACACGAATTTGAAGGGATATATGCGCCCCTATGTTCATTGCAGCATTATTTACAATAGATAAGATTTGGAAGCAGCCCATTGCCAATCAGTAGATGAGTGGATAAAAAGAAAAACACACAAAACTGTGGAACATTTACACGAAGGAATATTACTCAGACTTACAAAAGAAGGAAATCTTACCATTTGCAACAGCATGGATGGAACTGGAGAGCACTGTGCCAAGTGAAATAAGCCTGCCAGAGAAAGACAAGTACCATATTATTTTACTCATATGTGGATTCTAATGAACAAAATAAATTAACAAACAGAATAGAGACACATACATTCAGAACAGACTGACACCTATCATGGTAGAGGAGCTTTGCAGGTCTAGGTGAAAAAGGTAGAGAAATTAAGCAACAAACAAACAAATAAGAAAACCACCGCCACCACCACTACCAACAACAACAAAACAGGTGGCGGTTTCCCTAGCTTGTGTGGCTCAGTTGGTTGGAGCATAGTTCTGAATATCAAAAGGTTGAGGGTTTGATCCTTGGTCTGGACAAGTATGGAAGGCAACTAGTCGGAGTTCTTTCATATTGATGTTTCTCTCTCTTGCTTGCTCTCTCTTCAGTCTCTTCTCTCTGAAATCCATGAGTATATTCTATGGTGAGGATTATAAAATGGGGAGGGAGAGGTAGAATGGGGTATAGGAAGAAAATTGATGGAAGGAGACTTGATTTGTGAAAACACACTATAATATACAGATGCTGAAACCTATGTAATTTTATTAACTACTATCACCTCAATAAATCCAATAAAAGTCATAATTATTTTAGTATTTATATTATATTCTACAGTTCAAAAAAAGCTGTGCTTGACTTTCTTTGTATTAAATCCCTGTAACATTTGGCACATTCAAAATATTGCTAGTTATTGAGCTATTATTTCAGTTCTAAAAATTGAACTAAGTATTCTTTTCTTAAAGTATATATATATATATATATATTCATTTCAGAGAAGAAGGAAGAAAGAGGGAGGGAGAGATAGAAACATCAATGATGAGACAGAATCATAAATCAGCTGCCTCCTGTACACCTCCTATTGGGGATCAAGCCCACAACACTAGCATGTGCCCTGACTGGAATTGAAGCATGACCTGTTTCATAGGTCAACACTCAACCACGGAGCCATGCTGGCTGGGCTGAACTAACTATCACACACATTAGTATCTTAGGATTAACAGCTTCTAAAATCAAATGCACTGTTCTTCCTGCCTTCAGTGAGGTGCATTTCACAAGTTCTGCCAGTAAAGTTCTTAATTTAAAAAGCATGAAAAATTAGACTTTATTATGTTGGCCTATTTAAGTTTAGAAGAATACAACAAACATTGAAGTAAAAAAAAGTTGAAATTAATCACAGCTTAAGTGTTAGGAAATTATGAACATATTTTGAGTGAAGCAATATTCCCTGTATACTGTGACAATTATAATCACATTGAGTAGATAATTTTATTAATTTTTTTATTGCTAGGCCAACATGATACTCTTTGTGTATTCCATCTAATAAAAGAGTAATATGCAAATTGACTGTACCACCGCTACAACCACAAGCCATGCCCACAAGCCAATCAGGAAAGAGTATGTAAGTTAACCCAACCTAGTGTTGAATAAGAGTGGTGAAAGTGGGCATACTGTTTTTGGTAGCAATTGTACCATTTTACATTGCCAACAACAGTGTGTAAAGGTTCCAGTTTCTCTAATTCTCACATGTAGTAGAATTATTTGAAAAGCAAGTCCCAGGATATGCTTTAGGCTAGTATACATTAAATTTATGTTTTATTTTCTGCTGAATTTATAGTAACAAATCTGCATCATTGATAACTCATGTGCAAAAGATAGCTCAATATCTCTGATTGTTAAAAGACCATGATATTATGTCCTCTATGTTGTATTTATTAAGTTAGTAATTGATTTTTTTTCAGAAAGCAGGATAAAAGATTAATATATAATAGCTCAATCTTAATTAAAACCAAAATTAATTGGGTAGTCTTATTATACTTTATGTAACAGAAAATTTGCTCTATTTGATTATTTTTCCTAGTTCATTTACTAGTGTTTAGTTTTATGTCAACCAAAGGAGAATAAAGACATGATTTTAATAAGAAAAGATATATTCTAAAAGTATTATTTTTTTTATATTTTTTTAAAAGTATATATTTTTTTTTACAAAGTTCATTTTAGAAGATAATTTAAAATCACACTTTTGTTCAGTAGTAATGATTATATTAATTACCCATTGTTTCATAACAAATTATCAAAAATTTAGCAGCTTACTCCACCACATTTATTATTTCACAGTTATTATGAGTCAGGATTTCAGGCATTGCTCAACTCGATATTCTTCTTAGGGTCCCATAAACTCTAATCAGAGTTTAGAGTTTCTCCTACATTCATATCTGGAGTCCTTACTGAATAAGAATCTACTTCTAAAATTCTTCATACCCTTGGAAGAATTAATTTCTTGTGGTTGTAGTACTGAGGACTCTGGGTTGCTGGACATTAACTGGAGGCTGCTTTCAGTGCCTACACAGTGGTTCTCAACCATTCTAATGCCGCAACCCTTTAATACAGTTCCTCATGTTGTGGTGACCCCAACCATAAAATTATTTTCGTTGCTACCTCATAACTGTAATTTTTCTACTGTTATGAATTGTAATGTAAATATATGTGTTTTCTGATGGTCTTAGGTGACCCTGTCGTGACCCACAGGAAAACCATTGGAAAACACAGATATTTACATTATGATTCATTAACAGTAGCAAAATTACAGTGTTGAAGTAGCAACAAAAACAATTTTATGGTTGGGGGTCACCACAATATGAGGAACTGTATTTAAGGGTTGGGGCATTAAGAAAGGTTGGGAACCACTGGCCTAGAGGCTACCATGCTATGTGGGCTTCTTCAGCCACTTCAATCAAGCTAGTAAAGAGATTCTCTTGAGTCTTATATGACACTAGAGGCCTAGTGCATGAATTCTTGCACTAGTGGGGTATCTCAGCCTGGCCTGTGGCTCTCCAACATACCCCAAGGAGTCCTGGATTGCGACAGGGTGCAGGCCAGGTCAGGCACACCACCTGTGCACAATTGGGGCAGGGGAGGGACAAAGAGGTTGGCCAGTCAGGGAGGGACTGTGAGAGGGCTCCAGGATGTGTCAGGCCCGTCTTGCTCAGTCTCAATTGTCCAGATCCCAACAGCAAGCTAGCCTGCTGGTCAGAGCATCTGACACCTGGTGTTCAGTGCATGTCATAAGCAAGCCATTGAGCAGCCTTATCATATCATTAGTATATTTTGCTTTGATTGCTTGAACAGACGACTGGATTACAGGACAGTTAGCATATTAGGCTTTTATTATATAGGATAACATAGAAATGAAATCCCATCACCTTTTCAATATTCTGTTTATTTGAAGCAAAACACAGGTGCAGTCCACACTCAAAGATATGAAGATTATGCAAGGGCATGAGCAGCAAGAGATGAAGATTGTGCAGGCCCATCGTAGAATTTGTCTGTTTTGCTGAAACTGGTTTGGCTCAGTGGATAGAGCGTCAGCCTGCAGACTGAAAGGTCCCAGATTTGATTCCAGTTAAGGGCATGTACCTTGGTTGCGGGCACATCCCCAGTAGGGGGTGTGCAGGAGGCAGCTGATGGATGTTTCTCTCTCATTGATGTTTCTAACTCTCTATCCCTCTCCCTTCCTCTCTGTGGAAAATCAATAAAATATATTAAAAAAATAATTTGTCTGTTTTATTGGTGATCTGGGAGGATTCTTTCACTTTTTCATGGGCTTAATTCAATGTATGCACATAAACCTTTATTCTAGGCAGATGTGAACCTACCTGTAAGTTAGATATACTGTAATTTACTTTAGTTATTTAAAGGAGTGAAAAAATAGAAGAACTCTTCTTTCCATATCTGTCAGTGGCTAACTTGTGAAGCTCATTTGAGAGGGAAATTTTTCTCAATGTGAACTTCTTAAACATTTTTAACATTCGGGACTTTATAAATATAGTGTTTTTGTTTATGAGGTGGAATTTGGGAACCCTGGAGACTGCTTGAAAGTTTATAATACTACCAAATTTGTTGTGAGGGTTTGTGTCTTATGTGTATGTTTTGTTAATAATTTATATCACCTATATTTCTCCTCACTGTGTACTTTGTTCTTATTTATCTCTTCACTACCTTCTTCAGTATATCTTTCAGCACCAAGCTATGAGCTCTGTTAATTGATCTTGAGTTTAATATAGAGGAACAGGTGTATGCTTAATAGCATTATTGTGGCCAGATAACAACCTTTTTATAAAACTGTATGTACTTATATGTTCATTTTTTCATACCACCTCCATTTTAAGGATATAAGGGGAAAATATATTTTCCTCAGTTCAGTTTTCTGCTTTGAGCTGCTTTTGTCATTAATAGTAAGAAAATTACAGGTTGAGATGACCCGTGTGATTTTCTGATATCAGGTGAGTATAGCAACTCACTTTAGTATTTCTATTTATCAAGAATCAATTAAAATTATCAATTTCATTATTTTCTGAGAGGATGAAAATAATTTTAAAGAATTCTTCAATAGAAGAGTTTTTTAACTTGGATAATTTTTGGAGTATCTGAATCAATTATTGCTACCTTTATAACTTCGTAAGCTTTTCAGAGTCTTCTATAAGAAATAATTTCCCCCCTACTTGGCACTTAATTGTGGGAATCAGCATGTCTGTTTTTCTATTCAAATCACAAATGTTACTTTTGAAATAAATGTGTAATGTCCCATAGAATTCTGAAAATATCTTTGTTTTATTCAGGTAAAATTATTTATATTTTAGTAAATATCAGTGAATACTGAGGTCCTCTAAAGGAGTGAGTATTCTAATGACAACCTGGTGTCTTGTTAAATGTAGTTGAGGTGGGAATAATGGACTGTCTGGTTTAAAAGGCTATTTCTATAGATTGAAATGATTTTTAGATTACAGTGATCTATTTGGCTCATTTAGAATAATTTTATATCTAGTTCCTTCAGACCCACAGTTTATGATAAGTTGGTCATAAGATAGTATTAATGGAAAGTGACCAGTAACTAAGGTAACAGGAAAACAATATTATATTTTTCTATGGGTCTTCCTGAGAGTCATTTTGTAGTGACATGTCATTGATTAGAATTCTATGTTAATATTGGTTTGTGGACTGTTTTATTTATTGTACTTAATGATAAATCCATCACAGTATTTTTTTTATCCCCCAGTCTATTTGTGCTTTTTAGATAAGTTGGTAGATGCTGCTATCTATGTATTAAAATTTGGAACCGTAGAGGAAAGCATATGCTTGTGTGTGTGTGTGTGTGTGTGTGTGTGTGTGTGTGTGTTTGAGGGGGTAACAAATTCCTTTTTGTATTGGTTATTTTTTGAAAGCCATGTGAGATAAACAAATGGAAATGTCAATTAGACAGTTGGATATATGGGTCAAAAGGACAGAAGAGTAGTATCAGTAAATGTGACTCATGTTGGTAAATTACCAGTCTGGAAAAGAATGTGGAATGAGATGAGAAGGAGACCAAAATCCATTTTCTGTGGATCTAGAATATTTTAAGGATTGGCTATGAGGTCCTGCTAGAGTTCAGGCCAACAAGAAAGCCTTTCCAGGAGGAAAACAAGGCAAGGAGTGGAGGGGAAAATGAATGTCTACGGCGGCCTGAGAAGATAGCTACAGCACACACCAAACAGCTGGGGGACCCAGAACACTGCTCTCCAATGAGTGCAAACACTCGGATTCAGAGGAGCTCCACATGCTACACAGAAAGGAGAGACAACTATATAACCAGATACATGGAGAAGAAAGACCATGGGCAGACGAAGAAACAGTCCACATATGAAAGAAAAGCAGATATCACCAGAAAATGAAGTAAACAAAATAGAAGCAACAATGAACCTGCCAGAGAAAGAGTTCAGAGAAATGGTCATAAGGTGGCTGTAAAGAATGGAAGACAAAATTGACAATATGAGTAAGAGGCAAGAGGAAATGGAGAAGAACCAAGAGGAAATGAAGAATAATAAAGAAGAAATGAAAAATGACATTGCTGCTGTAAAGAACTCAATAGAAAGCATAAAAAGTAGACTAGAAGAAGCAGATGATCACCTCAGTGAGTTAAAAGACTAGTAGGAAACAATACCCAAGTACAGGAGCTTCTAAGAAAAAAAAATTAAAAAGCAAGAGGAGAGCCTAAGGGATTTTTGGAATGACAGAAAACAAAACAACATCCGTATAATTGGGGTACAATAAGAGTGGAAACAGAGCAAGGAATAGAAAAGCTTTTTGAAGAAATAATGACAGAAAACTTCCCTGATATAGGAAAGAAAAACCCCACACAAATCCAAGAAGCTCACAGAGTCCCAAGCAAAATGAACCTAAAAAAACTGACACCAAGGCACATTATAATTGGCAAACACCAACTACAAAGTGAGAATCTTAAAAGGAGCCAGAGAGAAACAGAAAGTTACCTACAAAGAAACCCCCATAAGACTAGGAACTGATTTCTCAACAGAAAGGAATGGATTGAAATATACAAAGTCATGCAAAGGAAGGGTCTGAATCCAAGAATACTGTACCCAGCCAGGCTTTCAATCAAAATTGAAGGTGAAATCAGGAGCTTCACAGACAAAAAAGGACTAAGGGAATTTACTACGACCAAACTGGCAATGTAAGAAATGTTAAAGGGTCTGCTGTAAAAAAAGAAATAGGAAGCGAAGAAGGAACACAGGAGTAAAGAATAAAAATAGCGACAGATAAGTACCTATCAATACTAACTTTACATGTAAATGGATTAAATACTCCATTCAAAAGAAATAGGATAACCATTTGGATAAGAAAACATGAACCATATATCTGCTGTCTACAAAAACCCACCTCAGAGAAAGAGATGCACACAGACTGAGGATGAAGGGATGGAAGATGGTGTTTGTGGCAAATGGAAATGAAAAAATAGCTGGGGCTGCAATACTTATATCTGACAAATTAGATCTCAAAGTGAAGTGGATAACAAGAGATAAGGAAGGCCACTTCATAATACTAAAGGGAACAATCCAACAAGAAGAAATAACTCTGGTAAACATATATGCACCCAATATAGGAGCACCTAAATACATAAAAAACTCCTGGAGGATATCAAGGGAGAGAATGTCAGCAATATGATCATCTTAGGAGACTTTAATACCCCTTTGTGACCACTGGACAAATCCTCCAAACAAAAAATCAGGAAAGCAACACCAATCATAAATGACTCTCTAGACCAGATGGAATGAATTGACATTTCAGAACATGTCACCCCAAAGCCACAAAATATACATTCTTCTCCAGTACACATGGGTCATTTTCAAAGATAGACCATATGTTGGGTCATAGGAAGAGTCTCTTCAAATTCAAGAAGATAGAAATCATATAAAGCATTTTCTCAGATCACAGTGAAATAAAACTGGAAATCAACTATAATAAAAACAATAGAAAGAAATCAAACACATGGAGACTAAACAGCATGCTATTAAACAACAACTGGGTAACCAGAGAGATCAAGGAAGAAATAAAAAAAAAACACATCATGGTAACAAATGACAATGACAACACAATATAAAATTTATGGGACACAATGAAAGCAGTCTTTAGAGGGAAGATCATAGCTCTACAAGCCTAATGCAAAAAAACAAGAAACAATGGTAATAAATTACCCAACCTTACATCTCAAAGAGCTAGAGAGAGAGCAATAAGAAAAGTGCAGTGTAAACAGAAGGAAGGAAATAGTAAAGATCAGAGTGGAGATAAACAACATAGAGACCAAAGAAACAATTCAAACAAAGAACAAAAGCAAAAGCTGGTTCTTTGAAAGGATAAACAAGATTGATGGATCTCTAGCCAGGCTCACCAAGAAGCAAAGAGAGAGGACCCAAATCAAAAAATTCAGAAATGAAAGAGGGGAAATAACAACCGATCCCACCGAAATACAAAGGATTGTTAAAAAATACTATGAACAACTCTATTCCAACAAACCCAACAACCTGCAGGAAATGGACATATTCCTAGAAAAATATAACCTTTCAAAACTCAAACAGAAAGAATCTAAACATCTCAATAGGCCAATAACTATGGAAGAAATTGAAGCAGTTATCAAAAAGCTTCCAGCAAACAAAAGCCCAGGACCAGATGGCTACACAGGAGAGTTTTATCAAATATTTAAGGAAGAATTAAAACCTATCCTCCTCAGACTATTCAAAAATATTCAAGAAGAAGGAAGACTTCCAAACACCTTCTATGAAGTCAGCACCACCCAAATACCAAAATTAGATAAACACAACACAATGAAATAGAATTACAGGCCAATATCTCTCATAAATATAGATACCAAAATCCTCAACAAAATTCTAGCAAATCGGATACAGCAGTCATCAGAAAGATCATTCACCATCACCAAATAGGATGTATCCCAGGAATGCAAGGATGGTACAATATCCACAAATTAATAATCGTGATACATCACATAAACAAATTCAGAGGTGAAAATCACATAGTCATATCAATTGATGCAGAAAAAGCATTTTCTTGATAAAACACACTTTCTTGATAAAAAATCTCAAGAAGATGGGAATAGAAGGATCATATATCAACATCATAAAAGCCATATGTGATAAACCCACAGCTAACATCATACCCAATGGGCAAAAGCTAAAATAATTTTCCCTAAGAACAGGAACAAGACAGGGATGCCCACTCTCACTACTCCTGTTCGACATAGTACTGGAATTATTAGCCATTGCAAGTAGACAAAAAGAAGAAATAAAAGGCATCTAAATTGGAAAAGAAGAAGTAAAGCTGTCCTTATTTGCAGATGACATGATACTGTACATAAAACCCGAAGGACTCCATACAAAAACTAATAGACTTAATAAATGAATTTGGCAATGTAGCAGGATACAAAATTAATGCCATGAAATCTATGGTATTTCTATACACTAATAGTGAAAATACAGAAAGAGAGACTAAAAAAGCCATCCTATTTACCATTGAACGAAATAAATTAAGATATCTAGGAATAAACTTAACTAAAGAGGTAAAAGACCCAAACTCAGAAAAGTACAGGACACTAAAAAAAGAGTTAGAGGAAGATATAAGTATATGGAAGAGCATACCATGCTCCTGCATTGGGAGAATCAACATCGTTAAAATCTCCATACTATCCAAAGCAATCTATAGATTCAATGCACTATCCATTAAAATACCAATGACATATTTCACAGACCTAGAAAGAACTCTCCAAAGATTCATCTGGAACAAAAAAAGACCCTGAATAGCCACAGCAATCCTGAGAAAGAAGAATAAAGTAGGTGGGATCTCAATACCAGATTTCAAGCTGTATTACAAAGCAACTGTTCTCAAAACAGCCTGGTACTGGAACAAGAACAGACATATGGACCAATGGAATAGAATAGAAAATCCAGATATTTACCCAAACCACTATCCTCAATTAATGTTTGACAAAGGAGGCATGGACATAGAATGGAGTCAAGACAGCCTCTTCAAAAAATGGTGTTGGGAAAATTGGACTGATACATGCAGAAAAAATGGAACTAGACCACCAACTTACACCATACACAAAAATAAACTTTAAATGGATACAGGACTTAAACATAAGATGGGAAACCATAAAAATACTAGAGGAATCCACAGGCAGCACAATCTCAGACATATGCTGAAAGAACTTCTTCACTGATACTGCTCCAATGGTAATGGAAACTAAATAAAAAATAAATAAATGGGAGTACCTCAAAATAAAAAGCTTTTGCACAGCAAAAGAAATCATCAACAAATCAAGAAAGCCCACTGTATGGGAGAACATATTTGCAAATTTTATCACTGGTGAAGGTTTAATCTCCCACATCTACAGCCATCTTATACAACTTAATAAAAGGAAGATAAATGATCAAATTAAAAAATGGACAAGATTCCAGTTAAGGGTATGTACCTTGGTTGCAGGCTCCTCCTTGACCCAGGCAACCAATTCATGTGTTTCTCTCACCTAGATATGTTTGTCTTTCCCTCTCTCTTCCACTTTCTCTAATAATCAATAGAAAAATATCCTCCAGTGAGGATTAAAAACTAAGAAGGCCCTCTTGTAGAAATTCTGGATCATTCATTCTATCTCTTAAATTTTCTCTTTCTTCCTTAAATTTTCTTGTTGTTGTTGTTTAAATTAAAACATTGGCCATTTAATAAAATGCAAAGAACCTGGGAAAGAAAATGGACAAGGGACCTAAATCGAACCTTTTCAAAAGATGACAGAAGAAGGGCCAAGAGACACAGGAAAACATGTTCAAAGTCACTAATTATCTGAGAGATGCAAATCAAAACGACAATGCAATACCATCTTACACCAGTCAGAATGGCAATCATCAACAAATCAACAAATGACAAGTGTTGGCTAGGATCCAGAAAAAAGGAACCTTTGTGCACTGCTGGTGCAAATGCAGACTGGTGCAGACACTGTGGAGAACAGTATGGAATTTCCTCAAAAAACTAAAAATGGAACTCTCATTTGACCCAGCAATTCCACTCTTACGAATATATTCTAAGAAAGTACAAACACCAATCAGAAATGATTTATGAACCCCTATTTTCATAGCAGCACAATTTACAATAGCCACAATTTAGAAATAGCGTAGATGTCCATCAGTAGATGAGTGGATCAGAAAACTATGGTACAGGTACACAATGGAATTCTATGCTGCCATTAAAAAGAAGGAATTCTTACCATTTGCAGCAACCTGGATGGAACTGGAGAGCCTTATGCTAAGTGAAATAAGCCAGTCAATGAAGGAGAAATACCACATGATCTCACTCATTTATGGATAATAAAGAACATTATAAATTGATGAACAAAAGGATAGATACAGAGGCAGTAAAGCATCAAACAGACTGTCAAATTACAGCAGGAAGGTTAAGGAGAGGTGGGGTAGATAAGAGATCAACTAAAGGACTTGTATGCATGCCTATAAGAATAATCAATAAACACAAGACCCCGGGGGAGGGGGTAAAATATCCCTCGGAGGGGGGGGGCAATGGGAAGATATGTATACATCTAATACATTAATAAAAAATAAAAAATAATAAAAATAAAAGCAGATGGGAATGGGAAAAAATAAAGAAAATAAAATATTTTAAAAGAGAAAAATTAGAGTAAAAGAAAATGAAAGTATGTTATTACAGAAACCAAAGACTCAAATAGGAGAGATTGGTCAAATGTGGCTTGATACAGCAAGATCAAGTAAGATAAGGATTGATGTATCAATAGCAAAATAGACATTATTGGTCAATTTATTTAGCCCTCATTCAGTTTTTTAGAAGAAAGATGTTACTCAAATAATGTTGAGTACCATAATTTACTTCTTAGTTTGTTTATATTAAAACTTACATATACTGAATTCACTCTTTTTCATGTTAGGTTCTGATTGTAGACAGATGCCTAGAGTTGTGTAACCACTACCATAATAATCACGATACAGAATAGTACCCACCAAATTCCCAATGCTGCATCCTTGTAGTACACCCGTACCCCTAGGCCTAACCTCTGGCAACTGCTAATCTCTTCTCCATAATTTATAATTTTACCTTTTCCAAAATGATATATAAGTGGAATCGTAGAGTATATGGTCTTTTCAGACTGTCCTATTTTTATTTATAATAATGTATTTGAGGTTCATCCATGTTGTTTAATGTATAATGTTTAAATAGATCCTTTCTTTTAATTGCTGAATAGTATTCTCCTTCTTCTACCCCTTCCCTATAAATCATTGATGTGAAAATGTTCCCTATAGTTTTGAATTTTTCAGTGTTATGTATTTGTTTTCTTACAATATTTAGCCTTTCAAGACTAAATTCCTTCAGTTAGCCAAATGCATTTAAGATTTTGCCAAAACGGATTTGGCTCAGTGGATAGAGCATTGGCCTGCGGACTGGATGGTCCCAGGTTCGATTTCGGTCAAGGGCATGTACCTTGGTTGTGGGCACATCTCTCATTGATGTTTCTTTCTATCCCTATCCCTTCCTTTCTGTGAAGAATCAATAAAATATATTTTTAAAAAGATTTATGCATTTTGTTACAAGCATCAAAAGTCCTTTCCTTTTTATTGAGGATTTATTTATTTATTTATTTATCTTCTTATCAGTTTAAGGACATCTGGAATGTTTCCAGTTTTTTATAATTATGATCATAGCTGTTACTATACACATTCTTGTATAGTTTTTTTGTGTTAACATAAATTTATATTTATCAAAGGTAAATATTTTGCCATGGTTTTCTAACCTCCATGATTTCTCATGAGAAATCAGTAGTTATTTAATTTGATATTTATGTGATGTTGTTTTTCTTTCACTGATTTCAAGATTTTTCCTCTTTTTCCTTTTGGTTTAGAGTTCATTAAGCTATGTGTTGGGGTGGCTTTCTTTAATTATATTCTTCTTGGTGTTCATTGAGCTTCTTTAACCTATAAATTTATACATTTCACCAAATTTTGGAAACTAATTCATTTTTTAAAATCAGTTTTAATGAAACATTTTATATAACTATACAGTTGTTGGAAATAAGACTTCTGTCTCTTCATACATATAATTAGGGAATCTCCATCTTCCATTTTAACCTCCCCATAATTTTTTCTACGGATTCTACAGTTACCTAGGGTCCTTTATCATTGATCCTCAGACCAGAAATGTGAGTTTCTCTCAGGGTCGTAGCATCTCATGCTGTCACACAACTCTGAACTTTTGGGGCTACCCTTAGAGTGAAGTGAAAGAGAGGATAAAACAGTAACAGTGATTACCTCCATATTTTTTTATTATACGGGCCCCCTTTTTTGGTTCCTCTGACCAGAGATATATAGGTCTTCCCTTGGTTGAGGCCTGCCTTGGAGAGTCAAAAGAAAAGTGGAAAAAAAGAAAATTTGGTATTCTTATGCTCACCTGCTCAAAAGTGCATCTTTCCCAGGTCTTCTGTTCAGAAAGTGGAATTTCTCTTGGAAATTTTGCTTATTTGCACTGTAGAGTACCATGAATCAGTCTCTCTTTGGATCAAAGTCAGGAGATAAAGGTGGAAAATAAACTCAGTTAACTCACTACACTACGGTTATTCTTCAAATTTTGGTCTCCCTCCTTAAACTGCTTGCTATTGCTTAATTTTTAGAGCACTTAGGTAGTTCCCTTTTGTGCTGGGCTTCAGTTTATAATCATAGGAGAGATAGGTTTATTCCATCGTGGCTGTCACCAAAGGTTATTTACTTTATTTTCCTATTTTTATTTTTTTACTTTTCTGTGAACTCATAAATAGGAATTGGTGAAATGTATTTTTTCCTAGATCATCATCCTGTTGCTTAATTTCCAAACATCTTAGATTGGTAGTTGATAGATTTTTTTCTGTAAAGTGCCAAATAGTAAATACTACTATTTTAGACTTTACTTGCATAGGGCTCTGTCAACTCTTCAACTCTGCCGTTGCATTGAGAAAGCAGCCATAGGTAATATGGAAACAAATGGATGTGTCTGTGTTCCAGTAAAATTTTATTTACAAAACAGATAGCGGACCACATTTGGTCAATGGGCTAATGTTTGAGAACTATTGATCTTAGCCTTCTACACTTACTCTTTCTTGAAATAATGTTTGAAGAGTAAATATTATTATCTACTGAGCTTTGTATATTGAAATGATTTTTCCCATAGCCACTTATATTTTACTTCTATAGTTTATTCTTCTATAGAGTAACTCAAATATTAACAGAATTGAGTTAAAGGAAAGGGATTCACAGCAGTGTAATTAATTAAAACTCTTTCCATCCTAACTTGCTTTGAATATATTCACACAATAAATTTCTTCTGTGGCATTTTACCCCTGTCTCATAAATATTTGGTTGGGACTGTCTTAATGAGAGTACATGTCATATGTTTTGTTTATGTTCATTCATCATAGCAAAGCTCTAACCAATATGAAATGCAGCCTATAGCACTGAAATTTAAGGATTCTCAATTACAATATGGAAACGATATTAATAATGCTACTTTTCTAATAACCTATGTGTCTTTTGTCCTTTTGTGTTTCAGTAAGTGTGACTCTTGTTTGATTGTGAAGGGAAATGCCTAGGGTTAGATTTATTTATTTATTTATTTATTTATTTAATATATTTTATTGATTTTTTACAGAGAGGAAGGGAGAGGGATAGAAATTCAGAAACATCGATGAGAGAGAGACATCAATCAGCCGCCTCCTGCTCGCCCCCTACTGGAGTTGTGCCCGCAAGGAAGGTACCTGCCCCTAACTGGAATCGAACCTGGGACCTTGCAGTCCGCAGGCCAACGCTCTATCCACTGAGCCAAACCGGTCTTGGCAGGGTTAGATTTTTTTAAATTTTTACTCTTGTTCTGGTATGCTTGAACTTAAGTTTTTGAACAATATATTGCAGGTAA
The DNA here is from genome assembly GCA_004026805.1 of Lasiurus borealis. Taxonomy (NCBI): domain Eukaryota; kingdom Metazoa; phylum Chordata; class Mammalia; order Chiroptera; family Vespertilionidae; genus Lasiurus; species Lasiurus borealis. Next base: position 35,700 of record PVJN01018853.1, read on the forward strand.
ATCATCTTAAAATGGTTGATGAGCCAATGGAAGAGGGAGAAGCAGATTCTTGCCAAGTAAGTACTCATGCTTTAACTTACTAAGCTACATTTCAGAATTAAAGGAAAGAATAATGAGAATGGAGGGAATCTTTCATCAATTAAAGAAGTTTATTCAGGTACCTTAATCATAAACAAATCAATTATTAACAAAATAATAGCAGGTCAAAGTATAAGACACATTTTCCTGTCAGAAACTCTTGTACATGAAATTTTTATTTTTATCTTTTAGAGAAAGAGGAAAGGAGAGGAAGGGAGATAGAGACATATTGATGTGAGAGAGAAACATTGATCAACTACCTCCTACACATCACCTACCAAAGACTGAGACCTCAATCTGGGCATGTGCCCTGATCAGGAATCAAACCCATGACCTTTCGGTGTATGGGATGGTGCCCAACTAATGGTGCCATACTGACCAGGGCTATACATGAATTTTTAAGACAACTTTACTGAGATATAATTTACATGCCATGAAATTTTAAGTGTAATGGGTGAAATTTTCATTCACCAGTACATGAGAAACTACATTACTAAAATACATAATCCTGTGAATTACATTTCACTCATCTGTGGATTCTAAAGAAAAAAACAAATGAACAAACAAAACAAAAACAGACTCATAGCAATAGATCAAACTGATATTTGCCAGAGGGTAATGGGTAGGAAGATGGGTGAAAAGGGTGAAGGTAATATAGTCAGTAATATTGTGATAAGTTTGCCATGTGACAGATGATTATTAAATTCAGTGAGCTGGTAATCGCATTGTAAGATATATAAATATTGAGTCATTATATTATACACCTGAAACTAATATGATGTTGTATACCAACTATACTTACATAAAGGAAATTCAATGAAAAGTGAAAAAAATAAGATTGTGTTCAACTTTAAGGTAGAAAGGAGATGTAATATGGAAATATTTAACTACAAGAAAAACCCAAGGTCATTTAAAATTTATTGCTAGCTTTCAAAAAGTATTACATCTAAATTATTTAGGAAATTCCTAACTAGTTTTAAAGAATGCATAACTATTAGGTTATTCTATGCAAGGCTTATATACTAGTCTCTCATGTTACAAGACATAGTTTTACAGAAGAGTGATCTTAAAATTTTAGGGAGAGTCTGACTAAGGTAGCCATCTATGTTTGTGTTGTTATTTTCTAATTTTCAGTTTTGTGGATATATTTGAAGAATTATAGTTTTTTTTTAAGCTGAAAGGAACCTCAGATATAGTATTTAAAATACTTTACTGTTGAAAGTATTACATATGTCTCCTTTTCCACTTAATGACCTCTCGCCACCTGCTCCTGCCGCCCCCCCCCTCCAGCATATGCCCTTACCCCCTTACTGTCTGTTTCCATTGGTTACGCTTATATGCATGTATACAACTCATTTGGTTGATCTCCTACCTAACCTCTCATCCTCCCCTGACTTCCTTCTGAAGTTTGACAGTCTAATCTTCTCTGTCTCTAGATCTATTTTTGTTCATTAGTTTATGTTATTCATTATATTCCACAAATGAGTGAGATCATGTTGTTATTTATCTTTCTAGATAAATATTTATCATCTAGAGTTTTATCTATAGATCACATAGACTAAAAGTCATAATAATATTTATGTTTCTAGTTTATAAAAGATTAGAGTGTAAGGAAATACAAAAGGCAGTTGGGAAGGGTGTATGTCACTATTAATAAATTAACAGGAAAATACTGTGTCCCATACCATCATAGGAAGAAAAAACATGTACATGAGAATGTATATATACATGTATAACCAGCATGAGCACAGGGTTATTGTTAAATATTTACCTGTATAAATACCTTTCTGATTGATATATACATATAATTTTAATAAAATATGAATCAGGAAGTACATCTTTTTACAATTTTAATTGTAAAACTAAGATTCATGCTAGATGTTAATATGATTTACATTAGGCAATCACCTTCAGTTACTAAAAAGGGGTGTCAAGTTTTGATTTAGTTTGTGGCCTGAGTTATTTGAACTTAAAACATTCTTTCACTGTACATTTGAATTAGTGTTTTTGGTTTCTTTGGGTGTATACCCAGAAGTGGAATCCCTGGGTCATAAGGCAGTTCCATTTTTAATTTTCTGACAAGCATCCATATTGTTTTCCATAAAAGTTGTGGTACATATATACAATGGAATAATACTCAGGCATAAAAAATAATGAAATCTTACATTAAGTGAAATAAGTTAGAAAGAGTAAGAAAAATACCTGAAGAGCAAAATAAATGAACAAACAAGATAGAAACTGAGTTATAGAGACTGAGATTAGACTGATGGTGGCCAAAGTGAAGGGTTAGTAGGCTGGGTAAAAAGGTGAAAGGATTAAGAAGTACAAATTGGTAGTTGCAAAATAGTCACAGTCATGTAAAGTGCAGTATAGGGAATATAGTCAATAATATTGCAATAACTATGTACATTGAAGGTATACACTTGAAATATTAGTGGGACTACTTTGTAAAGTATATGATTGTCTATTATCTGTACACCTGAAAGTAATAAAAATAATGCTGTTTATAAGCTTTATTTGAAAAGTTAAAATAAAACAATACCTTCACTGTGTTAGGTACTTGTGACAGTTAAATGATATAGGTTCTAAGAAACACTAACCATATAATTTTATCATTCTTTTGTCTTATGTTTTCATATGTAGGATTACTTTGATTATGATTG
>PVJN01018854.1:0-38311 GCA_004026805.1 Lasiurus borealis
TTCAACGTGATGAATAGCAAGAACCTACAACCAAGAATAATCTATCCAGCAAGGCTAACATTCAGAATTGAAGGGCAGATAAAGAGCTTCACAGATAAGAAAAAGCTAAAGGAGTTCATCAACTCCAAACCAGTGTTATATGAAATGCTGAAGGGTACTCTTTTAGAAGAGGAAGAAGAAAAAGGTAAAAGCCAAAAAAAATATGAACAAATACATATCTATCAACAAGTGAATCTAAAAATTAAGTGAATTAAAAATTTGATCAACAGAATAAACTGGTGAATACAATAGAACCAGGAGCATAGAAAGGGAGTGGACTGTTAATTCTTAGGGGGAAAGAGGTGAAGGGTGTACAGGGAGAGACTGGACAAAAATCATACACCTATGGATGAGATCAATGGGAGGGAGCTAAGGGCAGAGGGAGGGGTGGGAGCTGGGTGGAGGGGTGCTATGGAGGGGAAAAAAAGAGAAACAGATGTAATAATCTGAATAATAAAGATTTAATTTAAAAAAAAGAGTTTATGTCCTGATCTTGTAAGGAAAAACTATACTTAAAAATACTAGATCTATAATAATCAAGATAATGTGATATCATAAAAGAACAGACAAATAGATCAATGGCACAGGATAGAGAGCAAAAAAATGGCCTGCATAAAAAGAGTGAACTGATTGTTGACAAAGGAGCAAAGGCAACACAATGGAGAAAAGATAATTTCAACAAGAGGTGCCAGAACAATCTGCCACCAAAAGGCAAAAAAAATAAAAATAAAGATTTTAAAAAAATCTAGATATAAACTTAATGTGCTTCATAATAATTAACTTAAATAAGATAAAATACCCAAGAGTAAATTTAAAACTAAAAATTCTTAGAATATAACATCGGAGGAAACCTAGCTGACCTTGAATATGGACAAGACATTTTAGATAGATCACCAAAGGCTGGATCCATGAAAGAAAAAGACAAAGAAGATAAGGTGAATTTCATTAAGATTAGAAAATTGTCTTCTGCAAAACACAAAATCAGGAGAATGAGAAGACAAGCCATTAAGTTGAGAAAAATATTAACAAGACACATCAATAAATAACATATTCAAAAATGATCAAGAACTCTTAAAATTAAACAATAAGAAAATAGCAATATTAAAAATAAACCTAAATCCTTAACAGACACCTCAGTAAAGATGATATATGTGTGGCAAATAAGCATATAAAATAATGCTTCAAATCTTCATGGAAAATGCAAATAAAAACAATAATGAGATATCCCTACACACATATTAGAATGGCCAAATTTTAGAACACTGACAACACAAATTGCAGAAGAGGATGTGGAATAATAGGAATTTTCTTTCATTGCTGATGGGAAAACAAAATGGTACAACCAGTTTGGAAGATAGTTTTTTTTTTTGTTTGTTTGTTTTTAAGTAAATGTACTCTTACCATATAATCCAGCAAATATGTTCCTTGGCATTTACCCCAAAGATTTAAAAAATTATGACCATGCAAAATCCTACAAATAGATGCTTATAACGATTTTATTCATAATTTCAAAACCTCAACACAACAAAGATGTCCTTCAGTAGGTAAATGGATAAACTCTAATACATCCAAAAAATGAAATTGTTATTCAGCACTAAAAAGAAATGAGCTATTAAACCATGAAAAGACATAGACATGAAACTAAGTACATATTGCTAAATGAAAAAAAAAAAGCCAATCTGAAAAGTTTACATATTGTATGATTCCTACTATATACATTCTGGAAAATGCAAAACTACCGAGATAGTAAAAAGTTCAGTGGTTGCCAGTGGTTGAAGTAGGATGAAGAAATAAACAGGAGAAGAACAGAGGATTTTCAGGACAGTGAAAACACTTTCTGATACTGTAATGGTGGATACATGTCATTATGCATTTGTCCAAACCCACAGAATGTATAACTCCAAGAGTGAACTCTGATGCAAATCTAGGACTTTGGATGATAATGATGTATTGATGTAGGTTCATCAATTGTAACAAATGATATATTAATAATGGGAGAGGTTATGCATGTGTGAGAGAAAAATTTCTATGAGAAATCTCTGCATCTTTTTAAGTTTGCTGTGAACCTAAAACTGCTCTAAAGATAGTCTTTAAAATTAATAAGTAATAAAAATTAATTATGAGTGTTTAGAAAATATGAAGTATTTCCATGACATTATAACATTTCATCAGTGACATTTAAGTTACTGCATATTTTATTAATAAACTACAAATATTATGAAAAGGGGATATTCATTATTTCTCAATATATTTTCTATACGATTTTTTTCAGAAACTAGTAATCTAAACAGTCTTTACACTGCATGCTGGTTCAGCTGAAAATGTTAATCATATTTCTATTCCTCAGGAATGGAGAACACAAAAGCCACAAAATTTCTGCTATAAAGATGATTTATTAATGTTGAGTATTCTCCTTTTTATTACTGTGCATTTATTTGGGAAAGCAATCCTTGTAGGGGAAGAGGAGCCATATGACAACTAGTAATTTAAAAAGAGGGGGGAAAAAGGGCCTGCTTCACTGATCCATGGCATTAGCAGAGTTCTGGAAGCTCATAACAAGCACATCAGTCAAACAATACAGACCTCCATTTCTAGGGCATCAGACACAGGCTCACACACTCTCTCACACACACAACTGTCACACAAACACCATGAGAGAAACAATATACATGAAACATATATGCACAGCACACAAGTGTATACACAGACTCAATGGATGATTGTAGTCTGCACATTCATGGTGAGTATTCAGGAATTATTAGTTTCAAAAGCGAACTGATTAAAAAGTTAAATGAAGAGGCAAAAAATCTATAGAGCTGTAAATATTATAGTCGTTTCCTTGTTCTCCACAAAGTTATTATTCTTTTAGATTGAAATATATTGCCAGATTGAATAACTGGCAGCTTTATTTTCTAAAGAAATAATGTTCATACATACAACATGCATTTAATCATGTTCTTTATTGCATCCCCAGGCTCACCATAGTAGGTGGGGCACAATAAATTTAAGAAGTACTTGTTACATGAATCAATAAGTATACTGATTGGATAAGACATTGAAAAATTATAGATCGTTTTGTGGACCTGAGCAAAGTTTCATATAAATGCTACTTCTAGGTGATAAGAGTATTCATGCCTATACAGTTTAATTATAATACCAAATCTTCCCCCGTAAGAGTTGGTTTTTGTTTAATTAATTAAAAATAGCTGCTAATTATTTTATGCTTTCATAATATCTCTCAAATTTTACTTATTCTCACACCTTTATCCCAGTTAAAAGTTTTACTATTTCATACCATGGAAAGGTTGCTCAGTGGAACTTTCCCCACCTCCAGATTCTCTCAATTCTAAACCATCCCTTTACATAAAAATGCCAGTCTAGTCTTCTTAAAGGCAAATTTTGGGCAATTTATTACCCTGCTTAAACAGTTCCCAAACCCCATATCAACAGAATAATTTCCAGACTCCTTATCTTTGTATTCAGATTTCCTCCAAATGTGGTTGCACACTTTCTTGCCAACTCATCTACTTCTATATATCTCATGATTTCTCTAATCAGTATACTCAGTATTCCTATAACATACATTGCACTTTTCCACTTTGATATTCTGGCTTGCACTGGTCCACTTTATAAAATGCCAGCCTTACGCTCCCTTTCTGCCCTTCATCTCTTCACACCCCAGCAGATCTCATGTTTAAGGGATGAAGATGTCTGAATAATCTTAGCACTAATTATTTCTACCACAATACCTACAATATATTTCAGAATGCAACACTATTTGTATTAGATCAAAAAGTTAATAACAAATGTCTAATAGCTGTTGGAAGCCCTGGTGGAATATACTGAAAACATTTTTCATCAACAATCTTTCAAGTGGTGCTGGAATAGAGCTGTGATAATGGAATGCATGTTGCACAAAGCACCTTAAGAAGTTGGCATTCCACCAAACACAATGGGAAACAACACTTGTCTATGACTATTTTATAACATATTTATGGCCTGAATTATTATTTTGCTTTTCTTATTTAAGCATTTTAATATGGTAGCTGAACATATCCTCCCCCCCCTTTTTTTTTTGGTGCTGATTTTTAGAATATTTAATCATCATTACTGTGTTAAAGTAGTCCTGGCAGCATATTACTGTTTTACTTCTATTTCTCTCTATGTCATACTTGATAGATATTTCTAAATTTTCAACTGTAGGTATATTTCTTAAATTGCCTTAAGCTGCTGTATTAATTTCCAATTGCTGCTGTAATTCATTGGCACAAACCTGGTGCCTTGAAACAACCCTGGTTTATTATCTTGAGGTTTGTGGAGGTCAGGTATCTAAAATACGTCTCACTAGGCTAATATCAAGGTGTCAATAGTGCAACATTCCTTTCAGCATGTTCTAGGAAGATCAGTTCCTCGCTATTTTCAGCTTTGAAAAGTTGCCCATGCCCTTGTGCCCTATTACCCTGGGGGGTGCCCCCCATCTTCAGAGGCACTGGCAGCAATAGTCTTTTGGCTCCTCTGCAGCTGACTCTGCCTCTCCTGCGTATTTCATTTGATGTTTTAGGATGTGTTCTTGTGACTGTAGTGGCTCTTGTGGCTCTTGAGGCTCTTGCAGCCCACTGGATAACCCAGTATAATCTCTCCATCTCAAGTCAGTTGATTAGTAACCTTAGTTCCACCTGCAACCTAATTCCTCTTTGCCCTGGTAATACACATAATTGCATTGTTCTTTGGGGCAAGTAATTTGTCATCTATCTACTAATAAAAGGATAATATGCAAATTGTTCAGGATACCCTCACAGTAATGACCAAACAGCAGGCTGTGTGGGGTGACCAGGCCAGCAGGGGGGGCAGTGATGGGCAACCAGGCTGGTGGGGGGACAGTTGAGGCAACTAGGCCAGCAGCGGGGAAAATTAGGGGCGATCAGGCCAGGAGACAGAGGTGATTAGGAGTGGTCAGGGCTGGCGGGGGGTAGGGGGGAGGGTAGAGGCAATTAGGCAAGCAAGCAGGTGAGAAGTTAGGAGCCAGCAGTTCCAGATTGTGAGGAACGTCCAATTGCCAGACAGCTCCTGAGAGGTCCCAGATTGGAGAGTGTGGAGACTGGGTTCAGGGAACCCCCTCAGTCATACATGAATTTCATGCACTGGGCCTCTAGTGCAGAGAGGAAGGGAGAGGAGTGAGAAATAGAAACATCAATGATGAGAGAGAATCTTTGATCACTGCCTTCTGCACATCCCCACAGGGGACCAAGCCCCAAACCTAGGCATATGTCCTGACCAGGAATTGTATCATGACCTCAGAAGTCCATACTCAATCACTGAGTCACCCAAGCCAGGTAGAAATTTATCTTCTTGTGACTGGGTAAGCAATTTGTTTTAACTTTTTCTATATCCCATTAAAGAAATAGATTTTATCTACAGTTAGTGCCCCCAAAAAGTTTTATCTATAGTTAATTTTCAGTAAAAAATTGTTAAATAAATGCATTATTCTATCTTCATAATTCCATAGGCAAATATACATACATATTTACAAGTTATATTACATATTATAAACTCAAGATTTTAAAATGCCTTGATTATATGCTACATAATATTTTTTCTTTGTGTAATACTGCATTTTTTTCTGAATAAAATATATAGTTGGCATTTGGATATATGCTATATGAAAATACTTTTAATAGTACTGGCTACTGAAGACTCTTGAACGATGGCAGCTGGCAGGATAGAGATGAGAGAGAAGAAATGAGTGAGTGAGGGTATGAAAGGAGATGTATGGATGTGTGTGTGAGTGAGTAAGGGACAGTTAAATCGCAGAAAAACATCAGGAGCTGGCAGACCAGGTTCTCTTGAACAAGAAGAGACTACCACCACTGGGGGAACTCCCAGGACTCAGTATTTGGGCAAGGTGCCCACACCATCTTGAAGGGGAGAATGGACTTTTTAAGGAACTCATCAGCACCACCACCCTGCCAGGACTTTTGGCACTGCCCTCGACCCAAGGGCCACTCCAGCCAAAATCCTGCTAAGCCCACCTGCAGACCTGTGAACCCTGGTACCTCCAATTCCAAAGGTGCACCATTCTTGCAGCAGTAAGAAATCCAGACACCATTTTCTTTTGCACATCTCCAGCTATGTAGGCATCCATGGCACACCACTCTGTAGGCAGCACGTGGGAGCCACAGGGAGCCCCTATTGGTGTGATTCTGTATAGACATGGGTGCACTGTCCCACAGTAGAAATTCTGTATTCCCTCTGCCTGAATAACTGCCCACAGATACCCCAGGTGTGTAATTTCAGTGCCAGGACCACTCAAAGTGCATCAGAGTTCTGTGCCAGCAAACTCACCAGCACAGAAGTGTACATTTCCAAAGGGCAGACACCCTGAGACCATATATTCACAGAGTTCTTTGAGGAGCTGCTTTGAGCCCCTGCTGGGTGTGATTCTGTACAGACAAGGATATGCTGCCCTGCAGTAGAAACTCTGAGCTCCTTCCTTCTGAATAACTGCCACATACACCACAGCTGCTTAACTTCAGTGCCAGGACCCCCTCAAAGTGAGTCAGAGCTCTGTGCAGGGAAGCACACTGCCAATTTGCACACACATTTCTCACAGCAGGCACCCTGAGCCCATATTTACAGGGTGCTGGTAGGAACTGATGTGCATCCATGCTAGATGTGATCTTGGACAAACAGGAATGCACTCCCCCTGGCAGTAGAAATTCTGAATTCACTCATTCTGGATACCTCCACACAGATGCCTCAATTACACTGCTTCAGTGGCAGGGCCCCTCAGAGTACTTCAGTGCCCCTTGCTGGCAAAGGCACTGTGGGTGTCCCTGGGATCCTCCACTGAGAGCATGTGCATATCCACCCCACAACTATAGAATTCTGGACACCACAGTCACCCCTTTCCAGAATGCAGGTCTTCTGAGACTCATCACCCCAACAGATGGTTCCTGGGTGCTACTGTGCGTCCCTGCTGGATAAGTGCAATTTCAATCAAGGGCACGAGACAGCAAAAAATGGGACACCCACATTCCCTGCAGCTGAATTATAAACACCACAGTTGTACTTTTCCAGCTCACAGGCCTACATCTAGAGAACCCAAATAGCTCAAGTAGGGAGCTACACTAGATTACCAAGTCCAGGAGACCTGAGAGATCACACAAGTAACACCATCCCACAAAGAACCTGAGTATCAAACCAATCAAACTTACAATTAAAATGTTATAGTGAAACATTGGAAGACAACAAAGCAATCCCTAAAGGAGAGAAAAAGAGGAATCACCAGAAAAGGAATTAAATATAATTGAGGCTAGTAGCATATCAGAGAAAGAATTCAGAGCAATGGCTATAAGGATGTTTAAACAGCTGGATGACAAATTCACACAACTCAATGACAAATCTGCACAACTAAGTGATAACTATAAGGAGCTGAATGAGAATGTCACCAACATGAAAAGGAACCAAGAGAAGATGAAGATTGACATAACTGTAATTAAAAACATAATGGAAGGCTTAAACAGTAGACTAGAAGATGCTGAGGACCACGTCAGCAAATTATAAGATAAGGTAGGAAAAAACACAGAAACACAGCAGCAACTGGAAAGAAGACTTAAAAAACAAGAAGAGAGCCTACCCTGTTTCCCTGTAAATAAGACAGTGTCTTATATTAATTTTTGCTCTCAGAGATGCACTAGGTCTTATTTTCAAGGGATGTCTTATTTTTTCATGAACAAGAATATGGTACACATTTATTGTTGAACAAAAAAAAAAAAAAGGAAATTCATTGCCTGTATACTGTACGGTAGTAGTTGTCACCACAAACCAGCTCACTGATTGGCTGCAGCACAGCCGGAGCTGTTCAGGCAGTGTGAGGTCTCTTTAAATCAGTAGTCAAATGCCTTACGGTAGCTTTGGGGGCCTTATATTCTGGGGAGGCCTTATATTCTGGGGTGGCCTAATTATCAGGGAGGTCTTATTTTTGAAGGGATTCCTTGTATTATAGCAAGAGGCAAAATTGGAAGTAGGCCTTATTTTAGGGGGGGATGTCTTACTTTCAGGTAAACAGGAGAAGGGAGCTTTGGGACAACAGAAAATGTAGCAACATTCACATAATAGGGGTAACGGAAGGTGTGGAAGAGAAGCAAGGAATAAAAACCTGTTTGAAAAAATAATGACAGAAAACTCCCCTGATATTGGCAAGAAAAAAAAAAAATATGCAAGTCCAAGAAGTACATAGAGTCCCAAACAAAATGAACCAAAAAAGACAGATACCAAGACACATCATAATTAAACTGGGAAACATCAGTCACAAAATAAGAATTTTAAAGTCTGCCAGAGAGAGACAAAAAGTTACCTACAAGGGATCTCCTATTAAAATATCAACGGATTTATCAACCGAAACTCACAAGGCCAGAAAGAAATGCAATGAAATATACAAAATGATACAAAGCAAGGGTCTGAATCCAAGAATATTATACCCAGCAAGGCTATCATTCAAAATTGAAGGTGGAATGAAGAGCTTCACAGACAAAAGAGGAGTAAGGGAGTTTATTACCACATACCAGCAATGCAAGAAATGCTAAAGGGTTTATTGTAAAAAGAAGAAATAGGAAGTGAAGAAGGAACTCTAGGTAAATAATAAAAATGGCAACAAACAAGTACCTATTAATAATAACTTTAAATATAAATGGATTTAATGCCCCAATCAAAAGACATAGGGTAACTTAGTAGATAAAAAAACATGACCCATATATCTGCTATATGCAGGAAAAACACCCCATAACAAAAGTGCACACAGACTAATGGTGAAGGGTTGAAAAAAAGGTTTTTCAGGGGAAAGAAAATGAAAAAAAAAATAAATAAAGCTGGGGTAGCAATACTTATATCTGACAAATTAGATCTCAAAATGAAGGACTTAACAAGATTTAAGGAAGGCCACTTCATAATTCTAAAGCAGTGGTTCTCAACCTTCCTAAGGCCGTGACACTTGCATACAGTTCCTCATGTGGTGTTGACCCACAACCATGAAATTTTGCTACTATTATGCATCGTAATGTAAATATCTGCATTTTCCGATAGTCTTAGGCAACCCCTGTGAAAGGATTGTTCGACCCCCAAAGGGGTCTCATCTCACAGGTTGAGAACCGCTGTACTAAAGGGAGCAGTCAAACAAGAAGAAATAACTCTGGTAAACATATATGCACCCAATATAGGAGCACCCAAATACATTAAAAATCTTCTGGAGGATATTAAGGGTGAGATTAACAGCAATACAATAATAGTAGGGGATCTTAATACCCCACTATCACAACTGGACAAATCATCTAAACAAAAAATCAGCAAAGAAACATCAATCCTAAATTAATCACTAGACCAGATGAAATTAATTGACATCTTTAGAACATTTTACCCCAAAGACACAGAATATACATTCATCTCAAGTGCACATGGGTTATTTTCAAAGATAGACTATATATTGGGTCACAGGCAAAGTCTCTTCAAATTCAAGAAGATATATTTTATATGAAGTATCTTCTCAGATCATAATACCATAAATTAACTACAATAAAAAAATCCAAAAAAATAATAAAAGAAAACAAGTTAACTAAATAGCATGCTATTAAATAATGACTAAGTTACCAGAGAGATCAAAGAAGAAATAAAAAACATCATGACAACAAGTGACAATGAAAACACAACAATCCAAAAATCTATGGGACACAGAGAAAGCAGACTTAAGAGGAAAGTTCATAGCTCTACAAGCCTAGTGCAAAAAATAAGAAACAATGCTAATAAATTACCTAACCCCACAACTGAAAGAGTTAGAAAATAGCAACAAGAGAAGCCCAGTGTAAAAATAAAGAAGGAAATAATGAAGATCTGAGTGGAGATAAGTGACATAGATACCAAACAAAAAACAAACAAACAAAAAACAATACAAAAGACCAACAAGAGCTGGTTCTCTGAAAGTATAAACAAGATTGATAAATCTCTAGCCAGGCTCACCAAGAAGCAAAGATAGAGGAGCCAAATAAACAAAATCAGAAATGAAAGAGGAGAAATAACAACAGATACCACAGAAATACAAAGGATCGTTAAAAAATACTATTAGCAACTCTATTCCAACAAATTGGACAACCTGGAAGAAATGGACATATTCTTAGAAAAATATAACCTTCCAAAATTCAATCAGGAAGAATCTAAACATCTCAATAGGCCAATAACTATGGAAGAAATTGAAGCAGTAATCAAAAAGTGTCCAGCAAACAAAAGCCTGGAGCCAAAAGGCTTCACAAGGGAGTTTTACCAAACATTCAAGGAAGAATTAAAACCTATCCTCCTCAGACTATTCAAAAAAATTCCGAAGAAGGAACACTTCCAAACTCCTTCTATGAAGCCAGCATCACCCTAATATCAAAACCAGATAAAGACAACACAATGAAAGAGAATTACAGACCAATATTTCTCATGAACATAGATGCCAAAATCCTCAACAAAATTCTAGAAAATCAGAAAGATTATACACCATGACCAAGTAGGATTTATCCCAGAGTTGCAATGATGGTATCCATATCCACAAGTCAATAAACTTGATATATCACATAAACAACTTGAGAGATAAAAATCACATAATCATATCAATTGATGCAGAAAAAGCATTTGACAAAATCCAACACCCATTTTTGATAAAACCTTTCATCAAGGTGGAACTAGAAGGATCATGCCTCAACATAATAAAAGCCATATATGATAAACCCACAGCTAACATCATACTCAATGGGCAAAAACTAAAACCATTTCCCCTAAAAATAGGAACAATTCAGGGATGCCCACTCTCACCAATCCTGTTTGATATAGTACTGGTTGTTTTAGACAAGAAGAAATAAAAGGCATCCAAATTGGAAAAGAAGAAGTAAAGTTGTACATAAAAAATCCAAAAGACTCCATCAAAAAAACTAATAGAGTTAATAAATGAATTTGGCAATGTAGCAGGATACAAAATTAATACCAAGACATCTATGGCATTTCTATACACCAATAGTGAACTTACAGAAAGAGAGACCCAAAAAGCTATCCTATTTACCATTGCACCAAAAAAATTAAGATACATAGGAATAAACTTAACTAAGGAGGTAAAAGACCTATATGAGGAAAACTACAGCACACTGAAAAAAAGCGATAGAGGAAGACATAACCAGATGGAAGAAAATACCATGTTCATGAATTGGTAGAATAAATATCATTAAAATGTACATGCAGCCAAAGTAATCTATAGATTCAATGCACTCTCCATTAAAATACCACTGGCATATTTCACAGACCTAGAAAGAATTCTCCAAAAATTCATCTGGAATAAAAAAATACCCCGAATAGCCATAGCAATCTTGAGAAAGAAGAAAAAAATAGGTGGATCTCTAAACCAGATTTCAAGTTGTATTACAAAGCTACTGTTCTCAAAACTTTCTGGTACTGTCATAAGAACAGACATATATACAAATGGAATAGACTAGAGAACCTAGATATTGACCCAAACCACTATGCTCAATTAATATTTGACAAAGGAGGCATGAACATAAAATGGAGTCAAGGCAGTCTCTTCAATAAATAGTGCTGGGAAAATTTGACAGATGCATGCAAAAAAATGAAACTAGATCACCAACTTACACCATACACAAAAATAAACTCCAAATCTCTACAGGACTTAAACATAAGATGGGAAACCATAAAAATATTAGTGGAATCCACAGGTAGAGAAATCTCAGACATATGCTGAAGTAATTTCTTCACTGATATAGCTCCTAGGGCAATAGAAACAAAAAGAAAATAAATGGGACTACATCACAATAAAAACTTTTGCACAGCAAAAGAAACCATCAAGAAAGCCCACTTTATGGGAAAAAATATTTGCAAATGTTATCACTGATAAAGGTTTAATCTCCAACATCTACAGGTAACTTATACAACTTAATAAAAGGGAGGAAAATGATCCAATAAAAAAATGGGCAACTGACCTAAATAGAAACTTTTTAAAAGAAGACAGAAGGAAGGTCAAGAGTCATATAAAAACACGCTTAAAGTCACTAATTATCCAAGAGATGCAAATCAAAATGACAATGACAATGCAGTACCATCTTACACTCATCTGAATGGGAACCATCAATAAATCAACAAATGACAAGTGTTGACAAGGATGCAGAGAAAAGGAAATTTGTGTGCACTGCTGGTGGGAATGTGACTGGTGCAGCCACTCTGGAGAGTGTTATGGAGTTTCCTCAGAAAACTAAAATTAGAATTCCCATTTGACCCAGTAACCCAACTCTAGAAATATATCTCAAGAAACTAGAAACACCAATCAGAAAGAATATGTGCACCCCTATGTTCATAGCAGCACAATTCACCATAGCTAAATATCCATCAACATATGATTGGATTAGAAAACTATGGTACATCTACACAATGGAATACTATGCTACTATAAAAAAGGAGGAATTCTTACTATTAGCAGCAGCTTGGATAGACTTGGAGAGCACTATATTAAGTGAAATAAGCCAGGCAATGAAAGAAAAATATCACATGATCCCACTTATTTATGGAAAAAAAGAACATTAAACCTGATGAACAAAAAGATAAACACGTAGGCAGTAAAGCACCAAACAGACTGTCAAATTACAACAGGAAGGCTGGATAGTGTTGGGGATGAGGGGAAAGAGATCAATCAAAGGACTTGTATGCATGCATATAAGCACAGTCATTGGACACAATACACTGAGGGGTTGGGTTGAGGGCATGAAGATAGGGGAGGCTGGGGGAAGGTCTATGGGCAAAAAAGGAGATATATGTACTATTATATGTAATACTTTAAAGAATAAAATAACATTTAAAAATAGTACTAGGTACTTATTTCATTGATTTAGAAACTTAATTTTAAGTAAAATAGCAGGTGTAGGATACATTAGATCTAATGTATTTTCTAGTCCTCTAAACCAATTTGAGTAAACAGCATAAACGTATCTTGTTTCATAGAATTTATATTTGCTACTTTTATTTGGAAAATTTATACTACAAGTAATTTTTAAAGAAGAATAAAGCCCTGCAATCTCTGTTTTTATAACTGATTGTAAACAGGTGGGGGAATGTGAAATGATCACTTTAGAGCAGTGTTTCTCAGAGATGGCTGCCCTTAGGCTCTCTGAGAACATTTAAAAAACTCAATGCACAGGTCACACCTCTGACCAAATTAGTCAGATCCTAATGTAAATGTTAAGAATCACTTTTTTAAGAGTGTTAATTATCTTACTTCAGGGATTGGTGAACAGTATGTTTTCAGCAGCATAATCTATGAAATCTTTCGACAGTTTTTTAGCTACTAATTTATTCACTCAGCAGACTTGCTACAACCATTATCATGGATAACAGATTCATTTCTTTAATACTCATCACTTATTTTTTTATTTCCTTGTTTTTACTGCACAATCATGTTTGAACATTCAATCTCACAATTCAACAGTAATTTATTTCACATGAACTTATAATTTAGAACCTAGTCAGAAATTCTTAATTTATCTATGAGTGATAACTATATATATATATTGGGGTTTAAGTAGCTAAATTGAAAAGCCAAAGAAGAGAGTGAATATAAGTTTTTAATCACAGATGTTGACATTTATAATATTGCTTCCAGGTCTAAGAATTAAGATTGTGAACCAAGTCAAACTAAATCGAGAACTTGTGCTCTTAACCACTGGAATAGGAATTTTTAGGAGTGAAATAGGCAGGTTTAGGTAATTTTTAAAATTAAAGGGTCCATGGAAAAAGCACAGGCTGAAAAGCTGCAAAAGGCTACATTTCCATAAGATAGGGAAGTTGTGAGAGGCAGAAGTTACATTTTCATAAGACAAGGGAGTTGGGAAAAACAGCAGTTACATTTCCATAAGAGAAGGGAGTTGTGAGTAGCAAAAGATCCATATTTATAAAATAAAGAAGGAGGAAAGTCCAGAGGGAATAGGGGAATGGTGAGGGAGGAGGGCCTCACATCTCCCATGTGAGATTTGACCTCTGATTACTATAGTAACCAATTCAAAAGGGAATATTGACCAATCAGAGGGGATATTAAGGCACAAAGATCTGCAGCCTTTATAAACCATACGGAAAATGGACTCAGTGGGACTCTTTTTCCCTCCCCACATGAAAGTCTGTGCTGTGAGATTCTTTCCCCATCCTCACATGAAAGTCTGTACTTGTTCTTCAATAAAGTTACACCTTTGCTATACCATCTTACGTCCATTGTTTCATTCTTCAACTCCAATGGACAAAGAACCTGGAAAAACTATCCTTCCCAGGGAACACCAAGCATTCCAGTCCAAAAATCTCATATCACCACTATACTATAGAACACACAGAAATATGACAACATGATTGCAAGTGCTGACCAGCAGACCCTGAGCAATGGATGAACAGTTTACTCTGACACACATTTCTGTGAAAGAGAAGGTTAAGGGACTAGTTTGCTTTAGTAGCAAATAGCTCTGATTGCCTGCCTCATTAGTTTTTTATTGTAACAACAGCTTAAACTAAAATTAACCTCTAGATACAATCAGCAGTATCTTTGAGAAAGTTCATGCTTCTCCAAGGTGAGGTTTTAAAGACTAAACATAGAGATTCTAGGAAAACACTCCAGGGCATCAAATTTGTTTGGAAAAGTCAAGGTAGGGGTTGCTGCCTTTGGCAAGGTCCCCTCAGAGGTCCCTGACCTTTCAGAGAATTCTCCTTACAGATATTCCAACAAAGTCCCATGCTTTCCTACACATAACCATGTGTTTGTTTGTTTGTTTGTTTGCTTTTTGTTTTTGTTTTATCCTTAAAGGAGATGCTCTCAGGAAATGATTTGCCTGGGAATTATTCTTTTTCTTCTAAATACCAAAATGACAGCTTTTTACCAGACCAGTAGAGAAATACAATATCCCCCACAAATTAAGAGGCAGCTGCAGGAAACATGTTGTAAACATATGGTATTTGTATAATTAATGTTTAAGTAGAGAACTAGCTTACAGTTACAGAATTACAGTTATAAAACTTGAAATTTCTAGATCTGAACTCATAATATCTCTTTTTTCTCTCAAAAGACTTCTATTACTGTTTTCTCTTGCCTGGTGCAGGACAAGTAGAAAACTGCTTATTTAATTCATCTTTTGGAAAATATTCCCCACAGTCCTTTGTTTTCATCCCGGTATCCTACATCCCATACTCTAGCTGCTTCCATTGCCACTACTCACTTCAGAACCTGTGCATTACCACCCCCAACACTGTGGTAGCTGACTAATTGCCCTCTTCAGTTTATTTCATCATCCACTATCCTGACAGATGGCTCTTTCTGAAAGAGAAATATAAGCAAGTCTTTGCCTAAAGTACTTCACTGAATTTCAGGTTAAAATACTACAATTAACTTCAAGATAAAGTCCAACATCCTTAACTAAGGTTTTAAATATTTTTATAACCTAGTCCTGCCCACATGTTTAGTTTCATTTCTTATTTTAACTCAAATGCTTAAGTGAAATATATGCACTTCTTTGCCTCTGAGCATTTATATAAGTGACTCCTTTTAGCAGGAAATCTTAAATACTCTGTTTCTTTTGGATATACTTGTTTCTTCTTTAAAATAGCATCTAAGTGATGGATGTATTAATAACAGGAAAGGACAAATGGGGAAGCCATACTTATAGCATGTCATTTGGGCAGTGTCACCAGGAAGCTGCAACTTTCCACTCCCCATGGGTCTATGCCTTGCAGATCACTGGGAAAAGGGGTCCAGTAAAGATGAGATGGGGTGAAATTGGGGTGATGTAGGAAATGTACTTGCCTGTCAGTCAAGCCTATGGAACCATGAATTGCCTAGAATGGGATTGCCAGGAAAATTTGGGAATATATAATCCCCTGAACAAAGGAGTTAGGTCTCCTGTTGCTCTTGTAGCTATTGGCTTCTGGCTCACTCTTGATTTCCTTGCATTCACCCGTGTTCCCTTCATAGTCATGTGGATCAGAGAACCCCAGACACAGTGGGCTGATAGATTGCAGTGGGAAATAGCAACCATCTAACCTGAATCAGAGCTGGACTCTGTCCTAATGTGAAAAGGAAACTTGAACACTAGCTCTGATTTTAGCCCTATTGAAGCCATGCTACACTTCTTCCATGGTGGGACAAAGAGAAATGGAACCTTAGAAATCCAGGGGTATTTCTACAATACCTTATCCTCCTGTATGAATACCAAAAAAAATTATTTTTCTTGGAATAACACAAGAAATCCACACCAACTAGCAAGAGGTAAAGAGGAGATCCCCCCACTGACAACAGAAGTATTCCTTATTTTAGGAATTATTTACTCCTATCTCCAGCTGCAATATAACTAATGTTTTCTTCGTGGGTCAGTTTGTTGTTGTTGTTGTTTTCTATATGACAAAAAATTCTAAAATTCAACTGTCATACATAGCAACATTCAGATATTAAGTAGTTAGTGTTAGCTAACAAAGAACTAAATGGTGCCAATACTTAATCATAAGTTTAAAGAAGCTCTAAAATCTCAGGAAATATTTTATTTCAAATATTCTCTAACAAACATATTTCCTCCATATTTGTTAATTTTTCTCCTTAAATTTTCATGAATAAAGATTATATAAATAATCCTCCCTTCTCTTCAACAGTGCTTTATTCAATGTACTCATGCCACTTCAATATACTTTTTAGAACATGGCATAGTACACTTTCCCATTTAATATTATTTGTAAACTTCATATGGCCCTACATATTTATAATATCCTATTGGAATTTATTCTTTATAATAAATATCCTATATAATAACAGCCTAATATGCTAAGTGTCTGGTCATCCAGTCATCTGTTCAACCAATTAAAGTGTAATATGCTAATGATATGATAAGGCTGCTCACCCACTCACTATGGCCTGCACTGGTCACCAGGAGGCAGATGCTCTGACTGATATGTTAGCTTGCTGCTGGAGTCCACTAATCAGGACTGGGTGAGACAGGCCAGACATGCCCTGGAGCCCTCCCTGTGGTGCCTCTTGGGCTGGCCAGCCTCCTGCATCCCTCCCCAGCCCTAATGGTATATCAGTGGGGTCCCTTGGCCTGGTCACTGCCGTCTCACAATCTGTGGTCCTTAGGGGGATGTTAGAGAGCCAGTTTTGGCCTGATCCCGAAAGACAGGTGCACCACTGATACATGAATTTGAGCACTGGGCCTCTAGTCTTTTTTAATTTTACCAGTTAAATTTTACAAAGAACAAGAGCAAAGTAATAAAAACATTTAGATGATGTAAAAATCAAATTATACTTTGAATATGATAAATGATTCAGAAGTAATGCTATTTCTAATAAATTTATATGAAATAAGTGAACTGGTCTATATGAACATATAGCCATGATATATAGAGTAAACTAGAAGACTGAACATGCACTTAGAGTGTTTGTTGTTGTTATACAATAAAATTTACAATAAAATTAATTTGTGTTATTTATTATGTCATTTTAGTCTCTAGTAATGAAACATACAGTGGTACCTCGAGATATGAGTTTAATTCGTTCCGTAGCCTTGCTCTTATATCAAGTTGCTCATATCTCAAAGCAAATTTCCCCATTGAAATCAATTGAAATGCCGTTAATCTGTTCCAGCACCCAAAATGCCATCCCAGTTGTTCTTGTTACATGCTTCTGGATAAGAAAAATGTACTTATAAATGACAAATGTTGTATAAAAACATAATAAAAGAGAATGTAAAGCATTAAACTGATTTTATAAAGTGTATTTACCTACTCGTTACATCTCAATGCTATACTTCATCCCTAAACTGAATGTAACTTAACTAATCTTCACTGAACTTAATTGCTACTGGTCTTTGCATTTTTGGCCGATTTCAAAAAAAACAAACAAACAAAAAAAAAACGTGTCCAAGGAGGTTTGCCTCTTCCTCCCTTTCAGAATGTTTCTGAAATGGGTGAGGCAAGTTTCATTGAACAGCTCCAATGCACCACCAGTAGCAGCTTTTTCGGGGTGTTTCTTTTCCACGAAGTGTGATACCCTCTCCCACATTCCTAAGATCTCCTTTATCTCACTTGTAGAGATCTCCTCCACCTCTGGCTCCTCCTCGAAACCAATTTCTTAGAGAACCTCCACATGTTGCTGAGACTGCAACTCTTGTAACTCCTCCATGGTGAGTTCCAAAGAGTGCTCCTCGATGAGCTCATTCATGTCTCTCTCATCCACCTCCAGGCCCATGGATTTTCCCAGAGACACTATCTCCTCCTCCACTGGCACCTCAGGTTAGAATCCTTTGAAAGTCCTTTCGGCTATGGCCTCAGGCCACAGCTTCTTCCATGCAGAGTTCAAAAGTCCTTGTTGTAACACCCAGCCAGGCCTGATCAATAATTCTGAGGCATATCATGATGTTAAAGTGGTTCTTCCAGAACTCTTGAAGGGTGAGGTTTGTGTTCTCCATCACCTCAAAACAGCGCCAGAACAGGTGCTTGATGTACAGCTTTTTAAAATTAGAAATCACCTCCTGATCCATTGGCTGCAGGATAGGAGTGGTGTTGGGAGGTAGGTAGACAACATTTATAAACTTGAACTCTTCGAGGAGTTCATTTTCGAGGTTCGGTGGGTGAGCATGAGCATTGTCGAGGACGAGGAAGGCTTGCATGGTTAGGTTGTTTTCCTGTAGATATTTAACAGAAGAGCCAAAAACCAGGTTTACCCACTCCACAAAGAACTGCCTGGTGACCCATGCCTCCGGGTTTGCCCTTCACATAACTTGCAGTTTATCTTTTAAAATCTTATGTGACTTAAAGACTCTGGGGTTTTCTGAATGGTATACGAGCAGAGGCTTGATCTTGCAGTCGCCACTCACATTGGTGCACAGTGCGAGAGTTAGCCTATCCTTCATGGGTTTGTGGCCTGGCATCGCCTTCTACTCTGCCATTATAGAAGTCCTATTCGGCATCTTCTTCCAGAAAAGCCCTGTCTCATTACAGTTGAAGACTTGCTGAGGGATATATCCTTTGGCTTCTATCAGTTTGGAAAAAGTTTTGAGGTAATCCTCAGGTGCCTTCTCATCCGAACTTGCTGCGTCACCATGCCTGATGATGGAGTGAATGCCGGCCCTTTTCCTGAAGTTGTCAAACCATCCTCTACTGGCTTTAAATGAGTCTTTTGATGCTTTGTCCGTGGAAATGTGCGGGGTCTGCTCAAGCAAATCTCCTTTAAGCTGCTTCTCTGTTACCCACATCATCAGTGGATTCTCCATCTTTTCATGGAGAGAGCTATGGAGCTTAGAAATTATTGTAACACCCTTAGCTGGCATTATACCCTTTATGGACTCCTTCTGATTAAGCACAGTGCATATCATTGAAGTACTATGCCCATATTGCCTCGCCAAGTCAGCCACTCACACACGTTGCTCATATTTTTCTGATTTCACGCTTTAATTCAATAGACATCATCCTCTTCTGAGCATTGACCTTTCCACTTGCTTTCTTCGGACCCATGGTTATAAAAAGAAATGTGATAAAGTATGTGAATGCACAAAAGATGCTGCGACAATGAGGTAAACAAGCACACTGACTGAGGCATGGGAAACTATGAGATGCTGGAGTCGCGGTAAACTGGTGGGTCGTGTGCAGCCAGCTGATCTGCTGGATTACTCGTATCTCAAAAGTTGCTCGTATTTCAAAGCAAAAAATTGCCCGCTCGAAGGCTTGTATCTCAAAAATCTCGTATGTTAGGGCACTTGTATCTCGAGGTACCACTGTACTAGTGAGAAGTCTACAAAAAATTGATATATAACATCAAATCAACTTTTTTCCCTCTATTTTCATTTTGTTATAATTAACTCCAACATGAAGAATATATATCACCATTGGAAAATAAATTTTATTCATTTCTGAATAATGTAAGAAACAATAACCTTGAATTAGTAAGCAGTTGTGTTTTCCTTGACCAGGATATAATATATCCTCTTGAGAACTATTTTCTTTTTAACTCCATGCTCTGAACATGACTCTACTAGGCCCCTCATCAACCCTTCCTTGACATTAACTCCCACAAAAGCCAGAGATTTATTGTTCTCATTCATATTTTTCCTTTGATTAGAAATGTATTTAAAGCAGGTCAATTATTTTTATTGAAATAAACAAAATAAACAATCTTATACTATTATAAAGTGAGCAGACTGATAGGATTTGATGACAAAACTCAGAAGCATTAATAGAAAAGTGGGGGCAGCTGGACATGGGCTTCCATGATAGCTCCACAGGTTGCCCCCAAGAATAGCTCCACAGATTTGCCAATTCGTGCAAATTTTCATATAAGTGTATTGAACCCAGATTAGTGTTGAGATTCAAGGCTATGACAATTTGGCTGGGAGGATATTGCAGCAAGAGTGTAAGCATGATCTGACAATTAAATGAGTAGCACTACTAGGATTCTTACTGATCCTTTTGTTTCAGAGCATGACTAATGCCAGAAACTAAGATGTGATGAGGAAGGCTTAGTCCTTAGGCAAAAATCCCAACAAAGGACCTGAAACCTATTCTAAAATCAAAATATATTTTTAAATTACTTAGGTTGAGGCAACAAGAAAGATTATGGAATAGCTTGCAATGTAGTTGGACTCCATAATTATTAGAGAGTTGGAATATATTCACATGGCTACCTTTATCCATATATGCTCTTAAGGGTCTTAGATTTTAAATGAGCAGGCTTATGTCAATATGTTCATAGAGAAAACATATAGAAGTTTAAAATAGAAAGTGAAAAATTAAAATTTAGATAGGAAAGATGCAGAAATGGCAGGGGAAAAATAGAGAAAGTCATGTTAAAAGATATCAAAAGTATAATGTAAAATATGAAAAATGTAAAATAGGAGACTCCAAAGACAAATTTTATTTTTTTTAAATTAAAGAGTAAGTTTTGTTTAATTTATGCTAAGAAAAAACAAAAACAAAAACACAAAGCCAGTACAAAGCTGACTCTTGTTTTCACCATGATTTCATGAGACTAATAAGTTGGAAAAGCTGTGGGATAATGAGAGTAATGATATCACTTGGAGGAAGCAACAGGAATTGGCAGGACAGTGACAATGAAAAGCAATAAAGCAGTGCTGAAAGACTACCAAGAAACTGCATTCATCCATCCAATTACACAAAGTAATGGTTATTGCCCTCAAGGAGTCATTGTCAAAGAAAGACATGAAAGAAATTATTTCAAAAGTGGCCACTTTATGCATTTAATGAGTTTAGAATGGAAAAGTACATATAATCAGGGCACAAATCTACTCAGGGTATCAGGGAAGACAATGTTCCTTCAGGTTTGGAATGAAAAGCAGAATATCTTCAACATCACCATATTCTAAGAACAGGGATGCTTGGAGAAAACAAATGCCTAAAAATAAAATATTTGACAATCATGATTAAGGGAGAGAAGCACTGCTGGAGGCAGAGTAGGTATTTCTCTGACTCATGGAGATCATCAGAGAATAAGCATCTCAATTGCTCTTTCAAAACAGATCAACCATATTTTTACAGTGTTAAAATAACGGGAATTCATAAAAGTACATAAATTACAATTATTGCATTATCAAATGGGTTTAATTTAGAAATAAAGTGAATCTGGGCAACTCCAATAAGCTGGCAATTTTGAGACCAGCAGTTTCTCATAATAGTGGAACTCTAATTTGGATACCAGAACAAAGGCAGAATGAAGACAAGGTGCCTCTCTTTGAATAATTGCTTTTGTTACTAATAGAAGAAAACTGCATGTCATTATCCTGAAGTAGCATTACAATATGAGGAAGCTTCTAACTAAATCAAAGAGAAATAGTTAGAGGGTATACAACTATTTGATATATTGACGTCTGAAATACCATTGTAACCAAGGAAGCAAATAAATAATATTGAAAGGTAAGGATACATATAATTAACTTAACTGGAAAAATAAAACAACCAGTTCTCATACTGCGACAACTAAACTTTCAAGCTTGCATCTATAAATATGAAGCAGAGACTGGTTGTTTATGCAGGTGTCAGAGTACCCTAAAAGATAGGTTTTAGTTATTAATAAATCATAACATAAGAAAGGGATATAATGCAATATCTAGCTAAGAATTGTGTGGCGGTCGAAAGAACTTTCACCAGCTTTGGAACGTAAATTGCTCTGGGGAGTCGCACATAGACAAAGGAATTCACAACCTTCCTTATTCAGTACATAATTTCAGCACTTAACATTGTTTTGGCTGACCTATTCAGATTGTAGGTGTCTTTTATTTATATCTTACTATGAACTTAACAAGATTAAGAACTACATCTTCTTCACTTTGCCACTTAATGTTCAGCCAGTGCTTTAGTAATATTATTGATACTGATACCATACTGATATGTATTTGACCTCACATGTGTCAGGTAACATGCTTTTGTCTGGTTTTGTGTTTTCTTTTCTTCTCAGAAATATCTTCCAATTACCTTCCAAAATTTCAGGTGGTTTTCTACACCAAACAATGCCTAAGGTTGACAGTGCATGCATAATTAGTTTATATGCAAACATTTATGTGCAAAGCCCTGGCCACCATTCTTTGGTTGATGAAAAGTGAATAGACTATGACCACCAGGAGTTTAAAATTCAAAAGGACAGCTACCCATTTGCTTTGAAGACTCTCAAAATTTGCTAAATTTTTATATCTGTGTATATAAAGAACAAGGAAGATATTCCAGGTAATAGCATTTCAAAACATATATGTGAATTAAAGAACAGAGTCTGTTTTATTAATGTTGCACTCACTTTATTTTTTAAAAATACATTTTTATTGTTCAGATTATTATAGGTGTTCCTCTTCCCGCCCCCCCCCCATAGCTTGCCTCTGCCTAGTTCGTCACCCCCCCACCCCATACCCTTAACTCCCGCCACTGTCCTCATCCATAGATGTAATATTTTTGTCCAATCTCTTCCCACACCCTTCACATCCCCTTTCCACTTAGAATTGTTAGTCTATTCCCTTTCTATGTCCCTAATTCTATTATATTCATCAGTTTATTCTGTTCATTGGATTTTTTATTCACTTGATTTTTAGATTCACTTGTTGATAGGTATGTATCTGTTATCACTTTGTTGTTCATAATTTTTATATTTACCTATTTCTTCTTCTTTCTCTTCTTAAAGAATACCCTTTAGCATTTCATATAATCCTGGTTTGGTAGTGATTAACTCCTTTAGCTTTTTGTTATCTGTGAAGCTCTTTATCTGACCTTCAATTCTGAATGATAGCTTTGATGGGTAGAGCACTCTTGGTTATACATTCTTGCTATTCATCACTTTGAATATTTCCTGCCACTCCCTTCTGGACTGCATAGTTTTTGTTGAGAAATTAGCTGACAGTCATATAGGTACTCCCTTGTAGGTAACTAACTGTTTTCTCTTGCTGCTTTCAAGATTCTCTCTTTGTCTTTTGCTCTTGGCATTTTAATTATGATGTGTTTTGGTGTGGTCCTCTTTAGATTCCTTTTGTTTGGGGTTCTCTGTGCTTCCTAGATTTGTAAGTCTATTTCTTTCACCAGGTAGGGAAAGTTTTCAGTCATTATTTCTTCAAATAGATTTTCAGTATTTTGTTCACTCTTTTCTTCTGGCAACCCCATAATTCTGATGTTGGTATGCTTGAAGTTGTCCCAGAGATTCCTTACATTATCTTCACATCAACTCTTTTTTTTTTTGTTTTTCTCGTTGGTTGTTTCCTTTGCTTCCTCATATTTCAGATCATTGTTTTGATTCTTGGAGTCCTCTAGTCTGCTATTGGATTTCTCTATATTATTCTTTATTTCAGACAGTGTATGCTTAATTTCTGACTGGACCTTTTCCATTTTTTTGGCATTCTCATTAAGATCCTTGGTCTCACTAAGTTTCTCACCAGTTTGTAGATGATTCTTGAGTAACCTTATAAATGTGGTTTTGAACTCTATTTCCAGTCATTTGTTTTCCTCCATTTCTTTCATTTGTGACATGTTTTTCTCTCTCTGCATTTTGACTGCTTCCCTGTGTTGATGGAGTGTCTTTGTGTGCTAGTTGTCCTTTAGGGCCCAATAGTTTCGCCTCCCCAATCACCTGAGGTGGACCCTCTTGTTGCACCCCTTTGTGGGCTGGGTTCACAGTCTTGTTGTAGATAAGTCTTAATTGCTGTTGGTGGTACACTGGGAGGAATTGACCTCCAAGCCAATTGACTGTGCGCATTAGCTGTGTCTGTTAATGGAAGAACTGCTATGCTGGAGACACCCTTATGGGGTAGGACTTGCTTCAGTGGGGCTTTGGTGCTTGCTGAGTCTGCCTCTTGAGTGAGTCACTTATGTAGGTGAGAAATTGAAATCTGGTGTCATCTCTCTCTGATCTCTAGATGCACTGGTTCCTGGATCTCCAAGGAGGTGCAAGTCAGCTAGTGTCTGAGGCCACCGAGCAGGAGCTACAGGGAGATTTGCAGATTTCTCCTCTTTGCTTGGAGTTTGGAAGTTTTGGAGTTATCTGTCCCAGTTGCAATTTGTTAGGATAAGCTGCCAGAGGGCAGGCCATTCATATGCAAAAGCCACTGCACAGCTGGGTGGGTTTGTAAATTGGGTGGCGCAGGGTCTCAGAGAATCACTAGGCTAGGGCGTGGCAAACAGCAATGGCTGCTAGTGAGCCCTCTCTGCTGCATTCAGTGTCCCATGTCCAGCACCCAAGCACAATAAACAATGATTCCTGTGTGCACCTCTGCAAGAGGCCACCCTCTCTGACCCAATGGCAGACAGTCCAGTTTCTCCCTATATGAGTCTGGATCCCCAGAATCTTGCCAGAAACTGGAGTTCAGAGAGTCAGGAACTTGTAACTCCCTCCCAAATAAAAAAACAAACAAACAAACAAAACAAAACAAACAAAAAATAAATAAAAACAGTGCACACTGATTCGTGTGAGTCTCCGTACCTCTGCCTTTCTGAGCCTCTGCACATCCTACCAGTTCTCAATGCACTTTTTTCTTTCCTTCTAGTTGCAGAACTTCCATTTTGCCAGCTTTCTCGTTGTTCTTGGGGGTAGTTGTTTTGTCTTTTAGTTGTAGTTTTGGTGTGATTGCAAGAAGCAGCAGGTATAGGTATATACCTTATACCACCATCTTGGTTTTAAATGTATATCTAGTAGATACTTCCCAGGATCGGAGGAATCTGGGGCAATGCTATGGAGCTTCACAATAGGCTTCTACCTGCAGACAAGTTTGAAAAGGCAGATGATTATCACATTTTCCTAAAAGAACTGGGTTCAGACAAACTATCTATATTTCAGTTCTCTAGCTTACTAACTAGACAATTATGGGTTACATATATTTCCTGTGAGTGTGTGAGGGGACTCTGAACAAGAATATCACAGTTTGTTGTAAAGATTAAATAGGATCATGGGTGTAGAGTATGCCTATTATAGTTCTGATTGCATATGACTCAGTGAAAATGAGCTTCGTTAACTACTAAGAAATATAGAAACAGTGAATGTTTTATAGCAGGGTTTATATATCTTAAGAAGCTTTTCTTACTTGACACATATTCCAGAATGAAACTAGTTTGCTAACTATAAAGATACTATAAATAGAAAAGATGAAGTAGAGTAACAGTAGTGAGGTTGGGAGTGAGCAATTTTAAAAGACAGTAAGGGGACAGGATTATTTAGAACTAGCAACTGATTCAGGTTTGTATGCAGGGAATATCTGTAGCCTAGAATTTGGAAATGTGGATTCCCATTGTGACTCCTCACATGTGCCTGCATATATGGTTTTATACTTACTCATCTGTGATAAGGAATAAAATAATAAAGCCCTCATTTATTCTGCCATTTTAATATTATATGTCTATGATTAGATAGATAATGGGGGTGGCAGATGAATGAGGGAATCAAAATTTAAAACTTTAGTGAGAGTCAGAAAAGTAACATTAAATATGTGAAGCTTGATGAACAAAAATAAAAATTGGCTTGGCCTGAAGAATCTTGCTTTTTCTCATCTATATTTGTGGATTGCAGTTTTTGATTTTCTGGAAAGAAAATGAAGTGAAGATGTTTAGGGAGCAATAGGGAATCTGGATTTGACACTTAAGAGAGAAGATGTACGACAGGAGTTGATTTGAAAGTCCTCTGTATAAAGGTGACAGTTGGTACTTTGATTGTGAATGATATTACAGAAGATACATTTTTTTTATCAGAAAAGAAAAAATCAGTCCAAAAATGGAACCTTTATGAAGATTCAAATGTAATCAATGTTGAAGGAAAAAGACTCAGAAAAGGTAATATTTTTCAATAACTTAATATGTGTCAGGAAATAAAAGAGGAGATTCAAAAAATGATAATTCTTCATATTCATATGTATAAGTCTGTATTGAGTGATCATAATAACCACATAAGAGTATTATTAATAAACCAATTACAATTAGGAAGATGCATTGAGGTATAATAGAGGATTAGATATTGCCCTTTTTATCTTATCTTGGAAATGACAAATTCATGATTAAATGCAAAAATTCACAATGATAGGAGCCATTTGCTCTTAGTTATTATTTTAGAAAGATTAAGAAAGAAGAGGGCTGAAACTGGTTTGGCTCTGTGGATAGACCATTGGCCTGGGGACTGAAAGGTCCCAGGTTTGATTCCGGTCAGGGGTATGTATCTGGTTGCAGCCATATCCCCAGTGGGGGGCATGCAGGAGGTGGCTTATAGATGTCTCTCTCTCATCAGTGTTTCTGGCTCTTTAGCTCTCTCCCTTTCTCTCTGTGAAAAATAAATAAAATATATTTTTTTTAAAAAAAGAAAGAAGAGGGATTAGGAAAGTTCATTGAGTTTGGTATTTGAAAGGTATCATGTACCTTTCAGAGAAGAAAAGTTGAATTTCAAAGGGTCAAGTTTTAAGCGATGAGCTAGAGATGAAAGAGAAAGTCTATTTCATCCAAAGCAATAATAAGGTAATAAATTAATACTTTATAACACATAAGAAAAAAACAAAATTAAATGGTAATAAGTTGAGAGTGTACCAAAAAAGAAAACATATCAAATAATAGGGAGATGTGAACAAATGTTTAGAAAGAAGAAAAAACAAAAACAAAACAAACATGATATAATTAAAGAAAATAGCAAGAGGGTTTTGCATATACCAGGTTTTAGACTATAGGAGAGTTACTTACTTGTCCCTGTCTCCTCATTGAGAAAATGTGTATAATTTTGAATACCTAAGGATTCAATACACAGAGACTATTCTATCGCTTTTTCCTCTGCCTCTACTGCTCTCCCTACAGTTATCTCCAGGGCCAGCTCCTTCACCTCCTTCAAGTTACTGTGACATTTCCTCTCAGTTAGGCCTTTCCTGGACACTTACTTATAATTTAAAATGTCCCCACACCCTTTATATGTTATATTTCCCATGCCACTTTAAATATTTTTAGTGCTTATTACTAAGTAATCTATTATTTTTATTTATTTATATCATTCATTTTCATTCTATCCCACTCAAATATATGCTTTATAACGGCATTAATTCATTTATGCTTTGTTCAGCACACTTCAAGATTTGAATAAATATTTATTGAATGAGTGATTGAAGACAGATATCTAAATAAACAGCTGGGTTTTCTCCCAGATTCTTTCTTCTGCTACATGGATTGATAGGCAATTTAAATAAGTCTCTACCCTCTGAAAACTGTATCAAAAAATCTCTCTTCAATATTTCAGCACCATCATTGAGCCATCAGCCAGCTCATTTCCAGATATTTTCATTGTAGACATTTCAATCTAGTTAGGGCTCATCGCCTGTTCTAATAAAACCAATGATTCAGTCAGCCTTAATTCTCAAGTACACCTTTCTCATTCTCTAGAGCTTGCCACCTCTAGCCTTATACTCACACATGTACTATTTCTTAGAACTCCAAAAGAAGTAGAGCTGTAAAATCTCTTTGTGACAGCTTTCTAGGTAGCCTCTTAAGAAGCAGTGAGTGACTGTGTATTTTAAAAATAACACTTACATTTTATAAACCCTTTGCACATTTCTACAATTTGTTTATCTATTTCTGAGAACAGGAAAATTTTTGAATCCATTTGAACCATCTAAATGTAATCAGTTCACAAATAATTTTCTTTAGAAAGAAAACAAAACAACAGCTTTCAATGGATAGGAAAACAACAACAACAACAAAAAGCACAACCATAATAACTTATGCCCATAATTGCAGAGATCATTGACTTATTGACATGGTGGCAATTGTGCTAATCACAATTTCTAACTTTGGCATCTAACTTTTAATCAATTGCTAAACCATCCTTTATTAAAACACACTTGGGCCCTAACTGGTTTGGCTCAGTAGAGTGTTGGCCTGTGGACTGAAAGGTCCCAGGTTTGAGTCTGATCAAGGGTATGTACCTTGGTTGCAGGCACATCCCCAATAGGGGGTGTGCAGGAGGCAGCTGATCAATGTTTCTCTCTCATCAATGTTTATATCTATTCCTCTCTCTTTCTCTCTGTTAAAACAAAACAAAACAAAACAAAACAAAACAAAACAAAAAACACAACAAAATAAAATATATTTAAAAAAAAGACACACTTTGGTTATTTGGTGAAGTTCTTAAGTTTTAAGAGAAAATATAATTTTCAATGGTGACACTAAAATAGATGTTTTATTTGTTTGTTTGAGTAAGAGTCAGAATGGGTAAGCAACTCTATTGGAAATTAATTTTCTATTATAAGAGATGGAAAGCACAATTGAGTTTAAGATAAATTAGTGCCAATTCTATCAATATTGTCTTTTGGAAGAAAATTCTAGAGAAAGAGATCACATTTATTTCAGGTTTGTTTTCTGTCTTGAGGTCATTTGCTTAATTTTCCTAGTTGATAAGATAGAAAAAAATTGGCCACAGTTAATTTGAATTATATACAGTGCTTTTTAAACTCTATCATTATTTTGTTTTTGCTTTTCTCTTTTTCCTTCTTTTTTTGCTGTTCTATAAAATCCAGCATCTTTTTAGGAGCATTGCTTATCTCTCCACCCTCAAAAAAAGTTTATTCAAATTATAAATTTATAAATAATTAACCTATTTTTCAAATTTCACATATTATAGGTCATTCACACAACTCCCATAATTATTGTCTGATTTATTTAATAATATTCCACTTTGATTCATTGAAAATGTCAAATATCCAAACTCTTTCAACAGTCATTCAATACCAATTTAACATATTTATTTTCCAATCTCATTTCATTTAGTAAATATTTATAACCCTATGAATTGAGTTACAAATTCTACCTATTCTCTAAAACCAACTAAAATTGTACCTGTTTAAATTAATAATATATTAAGTACCCTAACACAAAATGACTGTAGCAATTCTGAAGGTGTTATTTCATACTGCCCTATATTATTTTTCTATTGTAGAATATTTATTTGTGATATTTATATTTAACTATTTGCATGTGTTGTATGGCCAGATTTGTAGTCCTTTAAAATTCCCATTCTCGGTTAAAAGCACCCACTGCCTGTTTTTGGCACTTTTGATATAAGATTACTGGAACACTGTAGGATATTTTTTACTCTTCTTTAAAGCCTTCCTACCTGAAAAATAACTGGTCTTAGATTGGGCAAAATATAGGGAAGAAGTTTCAGCAATGCAGAAAAAGAAGTTTGAATATTCTGACATGTAATTTTAGATACTTGGACACAGCAAGTATATCTGTTCTGATCAGGAAGTAAATATTGATAACAATGGGTCAGGGGTAGAAGGGAGAAGTTGGAAAAGATAAAGCCTATCTCTACTTCTTATGCTAAAATGGTTTATATTATTTTTACTGTCACCAATAAAAGATTTTAACTTTTACTTGCTTGACTATACAATACTTTATTTTCCTGTACCAGAATTTGTGAACTGTTGCTTTCAGAAACATACAAGTTATATTTGTTTATATTGATAACTAGAGGTCTGGTACATGAAAATTCATGCACTGGAGGGGGAGATTCCTCAGCCCTGTCTGCCCCCTCTCACAGTCAGGGGTTGGAGGTGACCTGGTAATCAGGGGAAGATGATGCCCCATCATACCTCTGCTGCTGCCACTTCCAGCAGCACAAGCCTTGGCTGGGCCTGGTTACCTGTGCCTTGGGCTGGCCCTGGGTGACTGGGGGACTGAGGAGACTGGGCGACTCTTGAGTTAGGTCCCTGCTGCCCAGGTGGGGCTGAGTAGACTGGGCACCTCCATCTTGTGGCTGTGGGCACCACCTTCTTTGACAGTGGGTCTATCAGTTAGCATATTCCCTCCTTATTGGCTGTGGGTGCCACCATCTTTGTGATAGTGTGAAGGCCAATTAGCATATTCCCTCTTTATTATATAGGATTCTCATCAAGAAGATGTCTCCTAAAACTCTGTGTGTAAAATTATCAAATTATTCTAGTTAATTAAAATAATGAGAATATATTGACAGTATCAGTGAATTTAAGACTTAAATGCCAGATCAATTATTTTATTTTATAAATATTTATTGAGCACCAACTATGTGTTAGACACTTTTCCAACAACTGAGGAAACAAAAGAGAAAATGACTGACTAGATACTTGTGCTTGACAGTCTTGCATGCTAGTGCAAGAAGACAGAAAATAAACAGATACCAAAAAATGTGGGTTAATGATCAACAGTGTAGAAATAATTAAAATAAGATGAAGTTATTTCAGGTAACACGTTGGCTATTTTAGATTGGGCAACTAGAAAACATTTTTGCTAAAGAGTTGTCATTTATGCCAAGATCTGAATAGCAAAACAGTGTTGGTGAAGATGAGTTGGAGAGGATTCCATGCTCTGGAGCCAAGTAGAACAAAGGCTCCAAGGCATGAACAAATATGGCATATGTGAGAAACAGAAAGTTAGCCTAGTGGGGAATGGAAGAGTGGTGTGAGATGAAATGCCAGAGGGAGGTGGAAGCAATTGGTATATGATTTTATAAGTCATGAGGAGAAATGGGATTTCATTCTGCAATTGGAAATGTAGAAATTGATATAATATAACTAAATGCCTCTTGTTTAGAAAATGTATAGTACAGTCATTTATTCAACAAATATTCATTAAACATTTTCTATACACTTAGATATGGTTCTAGATATGAGAAGAAAATGCACAATGAAATCTGCCTTCTTTGAATTTTGTTTATATTGGAGAGAATACAAATAGTAAACAACAAGTAAATTAAAAATTAAATAGTATGTCAAGAAATTATAAATGCTAGGGAGGAAAAAATAGGCATAACAGGGTGGGGAGAAGGAGGTATGCTATAGGAGAGGAAGCATAGATTAGAATTTTAAATAGGTAGTCAGGGAGGGCAAGCTTGAAAATATATTTGAACAAAGACTTGAGAATAAAGGATGGAGTTGTGAGATCATTTTATTTTACTCCATCATTTTTATAGTTGACAAAAATGTCAGCTGATGTGTTAGCGTGTGGCCTATATTTTTACCTTTTATTACCATGTTATTTTCATTCTGTGGCTTGAAAATTGATCTTTAATCTCTATAATGTTGTTTCAACAAAATATTCAATCTTAATTTTGTTGTCCCTAAATATAATGAAACAGGAATTTTGGGGGTGAAAAAGATAGGTTTTAGGAAATTTTGGAAATTAAGGGGACCACGGAAGAAGCACAGGGCTGCAGAGTAACAGAAGGTATATTTCCATAGAATAGGAAGGAAGTTGAAAAGCTGTAGCAGGTACATTTCTATAGAATGAGGGAGTTGGGAACAGCAAGAGGCCTATAGTTACAAAATAAAGGGAAGGAGGCCCTTCATCCAGAAGGAGAAGAAGAAAGCCCAAAAGGAAGAGGAAAACAATAGGACTAATGGGGGGAGAACCTTTGAGCTCAGGAGTTACTATAGTAACCAGTCTAAGGAAATAGTGACCAATCAGAGGGGATAGCAAGGCACCAGGATCTACTGCCTTTATAAGCCATAAGGGAAAGGAACTCAGTGGGAGCCTATCTCTCTTCCCATGTGGGAGTCTGTACTTCTTCTTTAATAAATTTTCATCTTTGCAATACTATCTTCTGTTCGTGGATTTATTCTTCGACTGGCAGACAAAGAATCTGGGTTCCAGTCCAGGGAGACACCATGTGTTCCAGTCCAAAAGTTCTGTATCAATACTGTTATACTGCAATAAATTTTAGGTAATGCTCTATACAAACATATTTTTAAACGATTTTATATTTGTTTGGTTGGTTTTGCCCTCACATTTCAATATTATTCTTCAACTTGTAATAATTAAAATAGATACAATTATCAAACTTGTGAAACAAATTGTGATGGTTAATTTTATGTGTCACTTGGCTAGACAGTAGTGTCCAGGTACTTGGTCAAATACTATTCTACATTTTCTCTGGAAGTAATTTTTAGATGAGATTTTTATTTCAATCAGCAGACTTTTTTTATTTTTAAAATATATTTTATAGATTTTATTTATTTATTTATTTTTTTTTTTTTACAGAGAGGAAGGGAGAGAGATAGAAAGTCAGAAACATCCATGAGAGAAAGACATCGATCAGCTGCCTCCTGAATGCCCCACTGTGGAGATGTGCCCGCAAGCAAGGTACATGCCCCCAACTGGAATCGAACCTGGGACCTTTCAGTCCACAAGCCGATGCTCTATCCACTGAGCCAAACCGGTCTCGGCTCAATCAGCAGATTTTGAGTAGAGTAGATTGTCCCAGAATTTATCTAAGGACGTAAGCACAGGTGGCCAAGAGTATCCTCTGCCAATAAAATGAACTTATACGAATGACTCAAGGCACTTATTAAATATTGGCCAAGCATAAATGACACAGGAGACAGACAGGCAATGCACGAATCACACGCGGTTTATTTACCAGAGTCCTGGTGGTTTCCAGACCTCGGCAGGCCACCCGGAGATCCGCGCTGACAGACACACACACTAGACGTTGGACGTTGCAGCTGCAGCTCGGCGTCTTGTAGAGGCCTCGGCTTGTGGCTCACGGTTCGGACCCAGGGTCCAAGGTAGAGCGCAGAGCTCAGGCAGGATGCAGGAAGGGGGCAGAGCTCAGGCAGGATGCAGGAAGGGGAGCGGAGAGAGACTGTCTGTGGAGAAGCAGACAGGTGGCTCTAATCTCCTTTGGAGCTTGCTCTCTTTTATGTGCACAAGCAGACGTCTTCAGTATGTCTTCAGTGTGTCTTATCAGCGGGTCCCAGGTGTTCTGCTATCTGGTCTTTACATGTGGGGTACAAACTTTTATATCTCTTACATGCACATCTCTTTTAAGGGCGTTCACACTTCATTCCACTCTCTAATATGTCACACCCAATTTCTTATTTTATATTTGTATTCTATCCTTATTATTATTGCTATAACATAGATTACCTTCCATAATGTGAATGGGCACTATCTAATCACTTGAGGGTCTTAGGAGAGAGGGGGAGAAAAAAAAAAAAAAGAGGAGAAGAAGACTGATTTTCTCCAAGCTATAAGGAACTCTGCCAGCAGATCTGGATTTTCAAACTTAAGCTGCAACATTAATTCTTCTCTGGTTTTCATCCTGCCAGCCCCCTCAGAAGATTTTGAACTTGCCAGCCTCCACAATCCTTTGAACCAAATATATTTATGGCTCTCTTTCTTCAGATTAGATCTAGATCTAGCTATAGATATGGATATATTTAGAGATGCACAGATATACAGAGATAAGTATCTCCTATTGACTATTTCTCTGGAGAACCCTCACTAATACAGAAGGTACATTATGAAAAAAGTAGGATTTCTCCTAATAAACTATTAGAAGATAAAATAATTCTATAATATATTAATTATTGGAATAATACCAATAATTATGTTAAGCAAGAAAAGAGCACTATTTGAAATATAAATGCTGAAATAAGTTACCATTATAGGTAATTACAGTTTGTTTAAAATAAATTCCAAATTTTTAATATATACATATATATATATTTTAAAATTTATTAACAGAAATATGATAAAGTAGAAAATGAAACTTGTTTTCAGACCAAGCAATGGACCCAATACTGAAAGGGAAAAAAAAAAAAAAAAAGAAAGAAAGAAAAGAGAATAGCAAATGCAAAGCAACTACAACTTCTTAGCCTAGAATTGATTGCCCATTAATT
Organism: Lasiurus borealis; assembly: GCA_004026805.1. Lineage (NCBI taxonomy): Eukaryota > Metazoa > Chordata > Mammalia > Chiroptera > Vespertilionidae > Lasiurus > Lasiurus borealis. The sequence goes on from PVJN01018854.1 coordinate 34,233, forward strand.
TCTGTGCTACTTCTAAGGAGGGTAAAAGGGCTAATTCCAATACAACCCTGATATTTTGGGAAAGGGGCAGCAATCTGAATCTGCGCTAGCAAACCCAGTGTACATTCCTGATAACCTATAATTAAGCCACTACCTCCTTCCCAGAAACTGGTCTTGCAGAACCTGTTATCTAAATAGAGAGGTCATAAAACTGTGAACAGTGTACTGTCCTGGAGTGGGGATTATTAGTGCTGGTGCCAGGCCAGACCATTTGGTATGGTCTCAAGACCCCAACACCTGGGGCCTTTTTGCAAAACTCACGAAAAGATAGGAAGCATAATCCATATTTGTGGGACAAAGACCCCAGAAAGATATAAAAGAGAAGCTCCCTGCATGTCTCTTAGATTTAGGAAGTTATTCCTCTCGGTCTGCCAGTATAAACAGTGTAATTCCTTTTCTCTAAAAGTGTTGCTTGGTTTTTCTTTAGTCTTTTGCAACAACTGATCCCCTGGACTGGAAAGCCAATTGCCCTTGGCTTCTTTTGGCCTCTGGTGAGTGGATCAGGTTTGGGGCATGGGGGCATGGGACAGGCCTCTGGGAGGAACCCCTGCTGATTTTAGCAGAATTGAACAGGGGAATTGGGCACTCCCAGACCTCAGCCTAGGACCCGGCCAGCATCTGGAGAAAGTGCATGGACACCTCTGGACCTGTTGACAGAAATGGTAAAGTAGGGAGGGGCCCCATGTAGTTAAGCCCACTCCAAGAGAGTGGAAGGGGAGCTTGATCTTCTCCCGGGAAGTCATATGACTTTGTCAGTTAAATTGGTCAGGATTCAGGTGGACTGTTTTTTTAAACTCTGAGAGAATGTCTGGTGAAAGTGTGTGAGTGTGGAAGGAAAGAACCTGCCCAGTCCTCTCCTTTGTGTGGCTCCATGACCCTGGTTACAGAGTTCAAGTGGGCCCCAATCTGCGGTTCCGCGATTTGTCATATGGCATAATGGTGACTCACCCTCACATGGAGGTGACCAGGCCCGGGGTTTATATGAGTGCACCTTAGCTAAGACAAATCTCAGCTCTCAAGGGACATTGCCAGGCAGCCATCTGAGTGAGCATCTGTGAAAACAGGTCACCCCTCTCTTTTCTGTCTCTCGCCACCAATCATCATGGGGTCAGGACATGTTCTCAATTGCATGTTGAAAATGAACCTCAAACACTGAGAAAATTCTGTGAATTAGAATGTTTCAGCCTTTGGGTTCAGCTGGACATCAGAAGGCTCTTTAGATGAAGGACAGGTCAGGGCAGTCTAGAATGTAGACATGAAGGATCCCCAGATCAGTTGTCTTACATAGATAGCTGGTTAGATATTCCTCAAACCGTCTTTAGTCTGGTTCTGCATGTTTAAGAAGGGACAGAGTAAGGTTTTAGTAGCAGGAGAAAAGAAGCAAGCATGACAGGAGAAAAGAAGCAGGCAGGACAGGAGGAAACATGTAGGAGAAAAGAAACAGGTCTCCCAGAAGGGAGCCCAACCCCCTGTTCTGCCAGGACCTCCTGAGGAAGTCCTGCCAGCTTTACCACCTATATATGTGCCACAGGAAGCACCAAGTGCTTTCCCCATTGGTCTGGAAGGTCTGGAGAGTCTGGACCCCACCCCCACCCCTCTGCTGTCTATCCTCAACCACGCTCTCTAGAGCCAGTTGAACTGCAATTGCATTCAGCCGACCAAGGGCCCAAACCACAACTGGCATGTCAGATCCCTCTCAGGGAGATTTGGGGTGCCCAAGTGCTTGGTGAAGATGGGATCTTGAAGAAGCAGGGAGCAGTCTATTATTATCAACCCTTTACCCCAAATGGCATCCTGAATTGGAAACATCATACCACAGCTTATTCTGACAAACCTCAGACCATGGTAGAAATTATCTTTCAGACCCAGAAGCCCACCTGGATGAACTGCAAGCAGCTCCTTTTCACATTCTTTAAAACTGAGGTGCATATGAGAATAGTATCAGAGGCTCAAAAGTGGCTCCAGACCAGGTCCCAGTAGGGACATTATATACAGACAAATGGGCCAGACAGGCTTTCCCAGATAAGGAGCCCAATTGGAACCCAAACTCAGAAGACAGAAGGGTCAGGCTAGACAGAAGGGCTAACTTTTCTCCAGGAGGTCAGGACTAGAGCCAAGAAACCCATCAATATGGCTTAAAATCTCAGGTTCTCCAGGAGCCTGCTGAAAGTCCAACAGTTTTCTATGAGAGACTGTTTGAGGCATACCAGATCTACACCCTCTTTAAACCTGAGGCCCCAGAAAATCAAACCATAGTAAAAGCCACTTTTGTAGGCCAAGCCCAGCTTCATATCAGGAGAAAATTACAGATTCTGGAAGTGTTTACAGGAAAAATGCTACTGAACTGCTAGAGATAGCACAAGGCTTTCATCAACCGAGATAGTGTGGCAAGGAAGGAGGAAGAAAAGAATACAAAGAAGGGCCAATATAATAGCAGCAGCTTTTAGAGGCTCAGGCTCCCAGATAGATCAGAAAGGGAAGAATACAGATCTGGGGGAAAAGGAAGAGCGAGCCTGAGATAAGGCCAGTGAGCCTATTGTAAGGAAACAGGACACTGGAAGAATGAATGTCCCAAATGGCAAAGTAACTGTGCCCCCTTTTCCTCCCAGTCGCTGTCAACCAGAGCTACTCGAAGCAGATCTCCTGGGGCTAGTAACGACTGATTCCATTTAGGACAGTCCGGGATCTTGTTAGCTAGGCCCCACGAGCCCATGGTCAGAATGAAAATTGGGGTCCAGACTGTGGACTTTATGGCTGATACAGGAGCTGAGCACTCAGTAGTCACACAGAAAAGAGCGCCTCTCTCAGGAAAGGAGGTCACCATTATTGGAGCTACTGGGGATCAGATACGTAGAACATTCTGCTGGACTTGCTGATGCCAACTTGGCAGCTACAGAGTAATTCATAAATTCCTGTACTTGCCAGATTGTCCAGTACCTCTGTTGGGTAGAGACCTTTTAGACAAGAAGGGGGCAGAAATCACTTTTGCTCCAGATGGCTCAGCATAACTTTGCCTAAGTGAGGAGACTTCTCCAATGATCCTGTCCTTAGCAGTGCCAAAGGAGGAAGAATAGAGACTTTATATGTCCCCTCACCTGCACCCCCCCCAGTCAAAGGCCTCACCATTAGAACCTGAATTAGAGAAAGAATTCTTGCTGGTCTGGGTGGAAGAGAATTTTCCAGTCCTGGCTAAGGACCACACCCCAGTGCTAATCAATGTAAAGCCTGAGGCACAGCCTGTTAAAATCTGCCAACATCCAATTCCAAGGGAAGCACGCCTAGGAATCCAAGTCCACTTAGACCGGCTGCTCCAGTTGGGACTTCTAAAATGATTCAGGTCTCCATGGAACATGCCTCTGTTGCCTGTCAAAAAGCCTGGGACTAATGACTGCAGCCCTGTACAGGATCTATGGGCTGTTAATGAGGCTATTAAAACCCGGCACTCAGTGCTGCCAAATCCCTACACTCTTCTGGGACTCATCCCATCAGAGGCAGAATGGTTTACATGCCTAGATCTGAAAGATGCCTTTTTCTGCCTTTGATTAGCTCCTACCAGCCAGCCTCTTTTCATCTTTAAATAAGAAAACCCAACTATAGGGGCCAAGGACAGTTCACCTGGACCAGATTGCCACAAAGGTTCAAGAACTCCCCTACTCTTTTAGTAGAACACTAGCATCTGATCTAAGTTCCCAGGACAGGACTTGGGGTGTGTTCTACTCCAATATTTAGATGACCTTCTATTGGCTATCTCCACACCAGTTCAGTGCTGGGAGGAAACACGAGCCCTTCTGAGACTATTAACTGGAACAGGTTATCGGATGTCTAAGAAAAAGGCACAGATTTTTCAGAAAGAAGTCAAGTATCTAGGCTTCTGAATCACCCAGGGAAAACGAAGACTAGGGATGAAAGGGGGTAACAGTGGTGTGAGCAGCATGGGACATGGAGTGTGATGCTGGAGTGTGGGCAGGGGCAGAGGGGGATCTGAAGGTGTCACTGAAACGGGAATTTTTAGGGTGAAAAAGACAGGCTTAGGAAATTGG
>PVJN01018855.1:0-38353 GCA_004026805.1 Lasiurus borealis
TTTTACATACATTAATGAGCTGATTTAGAAAAAGAAAAAAAGAGAGGGAGAAGAGAGAAATCCTTAGAGTTCAGAATGAAGAGAAACCTGGAATAAACAGAAGTAATAGCCAGTAGCTGTCATGAGGACTTCTGACCACTCAGTGTGAGTGTGAAAAACCACAAGCTGATCATTTATTTTAAAGTGGTCCTAGGAGATGGTGCCATCAAAGACGTGGCAGAAGCAAACAACCTTCAGCTCAGGCCTTAATAACTCCTCCGAGATCAATTAAAATTAAGTTTAAGTCAAAAGTCACAACATACATGTAGGAGACACCAGGATAGGGGAACCAGAGAAAGAATAAAAATCAGACTTCCAGTGACTATAGATATTGGACTCATCATATACAGAATATAAAATAAGTAGATTTAATAAATTAAATAAGAAAATAATTTGGTTGTTGTTGTTGTTTTAAAGAAAACAAGCAGATCTGAGAAAAAATCAAACAACTTTTTGAAGTGAAAATTGGGATAACTGAGATTAAAAATCTAATTGACAATGAAAAGGTATATTAAACAAAATGACATAAGGATTAGTGAACTAGAAACTAAAGGAATTATTCAGAATGTAGCAAAGAAAGACAAAGAAATAGGAAATATGAAGGAGAGGTTAAGAGACATTGAGTATAAAATGAGAAGGTCTCACAAATTTTTAATTAGGCTTCCATAAAGAGATAATAGAGAAAATTTTAAAGATATGAAAATTTTAAAGGCTTATTTGCTAAGGATTTTCTAAAACATAGAAGGCACAAATGCTCAGATTCAAAAGCCTAATAAGTCCCAGCAGATAAATAAAAACGAATCCACACCTGCACATATATTGAAACTGCAGATCACTAGGAACAAAGGGGAAATATTAAAGAAGCCTGATATATAGATATTTTTTTAAGATTGCTGACCAAGGAACAATTAGTTTGATGGATGACGTCTTAACAGTAATAACGAAAGACAGAGAAACACAAGCCAGAAAACTATGAAATCACATTTCAAAGTGCTGGGGAAAAAAATGTTTACCCAATAACTGTCCTTCAAGGAAAAAAAAAGATAAAATAAAGAGATTTCCAGAAAAAAAAAAGCAGTTTATGAACTTCATTAGAGGAAATTCTTTTAAAAGTCCTGCCATAGACAAAAGAAACATGACCTTTTCATGTTTTTTTTAAAAGCATCAGTAATAGTAGTAAATATGAGGGAAAAGCTAGATAAGCATTGACTAAATAACGCAATAAAGTGTCGAGTTAGTAGAATTCTACAAAAAAATGGAAATAAAATACTGGGCAATAACATGTAATATAGGAGGCAGCTAGTTAGAGCTATATTTCTAAGGTCCTTCTATTTTGAAGATAAGTGCAAATATATAAATTAACTTTAGACATTGTTGAGTATACATGTTAAAACTTTCTCTTTTTTAAAATATATTTTATTGACTTTTTACAGAGAGGAAGAGAGAGGGATAGAGAGCTAGAAACATCAATGAGAGAGAGAGACATTGATCAGCTGCCTCCTGCATGCCCCCCACTGGGGATGTGCCCACAACCAAGGTACAAGCCCTTGACCGGAATCGAACCCAGGATCCCTTAGTCCGCAGGCCAACGCTCTATCCACTGAGCCAAACCGTTTTCGGCCATGTTAAAACTTTCTAGACTGCCCAGACGGTGTTGCTCAGTGGAATGACCATCGTCCTATGCACCAAGAGGTCACTGGTTCGATTCCCAGTCAGGGCTGTGCCCAGGTTGTGGGCTCAATCCCCTATGTGGGGCATGCGGAAGGCAGCCGATCAATGATTCTCTCTCATCATTGATGTTTCTATCTATTTCTCTCCCTCTTCCTTCGTCTCTCTCTAAAATCAATAAAAATATATTTTTCAAAAGTTTTTCTAGAAATTTTTGAGAATGTATAAATAGAAATGTATAAATAGAAGTTATAAATGCAAACTCATAGAGGGAGGAACATAGAATGAGAAACTTTCTGTACCTGTTCTCCATCCAAGCCGTCAACACCTTCCTCACCAGGGTTGCCCTGTGGAGCAAAGGATGAGAAGATTAGAGACAAGAGGTCCAGGGGTACATGGTTATTGCTATGATGTTCATTTCCATACTAATTTTTTTTATCAATTAGAAGAATCTAGACCTTCCAAAGCAGTGTTTACATACTGCATTCAATTATTGTAAAGCAATGATTATTTTCTTTCTGAAATAGTCATTGGCGTTATATACCGTTTTTTCCTTGTAGTTTCAAGGGGCCGAAGTAAAGATAGAAGGAAAAAAATTCAAATTGTGAATGGATAGAAGGACTTCCATTTTAACTTTTGTGCTGGACACAACTCTTTCAGAAGACTAAATGAAACATTTCCCTTTGGTTGCATGTTAAAGATTTTGTCATTGACTTTCGTTAATTTAAAAATACCAGCAAATATGCCTGAATTAATCTGCACAATGGAAACCTGGTCTTAGATTAAAAAGGAACTAAATGGGAGTGTATTCATATGTGTACATTTGGGGAGATTTACAATTAAAAAGGCCCTTGAGAAAATAAATGAAAACCTGAACTAGGTAAGAATAAAAACTGGCAATTGTATAGTGACATCTGATCAAATATGCAATCACTTTCATATTGTGGGCCCTTTGGTTTGCCAACTATTTCAAAATGATAGTTAACATATTTATTTTAAAATATCTTCTGAAAAAAATTCAGAGTTTTGCATGCAGAATACATGGCATTATACACGTGTGAAATAATTTCCAGGAGGAAATCAAGTTTCAGGCTTTTTTTTTTTTTAACCAAAGTACAGCCACGTTAGTGCATGAAAATAAGCATACCAAACGCCCAGAAATTTTGCTACAGGCCAAAGCGGGAAATCAGTGCTACCCAGACACATGAGTAAAGAAGCTTTATCAGCCCTTGTCTCTCTCATTCACCCCTTTGCAATCACTCCTGTGACAGATTTGGTACCTACTAAATATCCTGTATATTAAGAGGCTAATATGCAAATTGTCCCCTCAACCAGAAGTCTGACTGGGAGTTCCACAAGAGTGAGACTGGCTGACCAATGGCCTGCAGCCCTCCCCCTGGCCAGCCCCATCCCCCGATCGGCAACTCCCCATTCCAATCGGGAGTGGGGCCAGCTGGCCAACCTCCTGTGTGCCCTCCCCCAGTCAGCTGATGGGGCAGGATGGCTAGACCCTACCTATGCACAAATTTGTGCACCAGACCTCTAGTTTTTAAATAAATAAATGAGAAAATGGATACTTTGCTTCTAAATTTGAATGTAAAGTTATTCCCTTATTGTGTTAGTTCACTTCTTACTAGCCCTGTCCTAATGTCCCTCTTCTGTTTGACACCCATCTTGACCAATCCCTTCCAACCACACTTAAAATTCAGGATCAACTCTTTCAGATCATCATGTGATAAATAGGGTGGCCTTGAAGTGAATATATATCTTAAACCTGAAATATATCTTTTATAAATAGCCATTCATTATCATGGCAGTTTGGCTCTGAATAACATCTGACATATCCCCTCGCCTAAAATGTTAAGCCCCACCTCACTCAAGCAAAGGAAAAGCAATTGGACGTATTTATTTTAATGACTCGGTACTTTATTTCCCAAAGAAATTGTTCTCCAGTGTAAAAAGCGGGAAGAAAGTTGCCTACCTTCTCTCCTGAAAATCCTCGTTCTCCCTAGAGTGAGGAAGAAATAAAAAAAAATGAGCTTGAATTCCATTTTTCAAAACACTGCTTCATTTAGGAAACTGTACGTTCCCTGGCTTTAAAAAAGTGCAATCATTAGATCAAAAGGAAGATTTCTTTTCCCGCGACTGTAATGGACATCACAGCGCTCTGATTACTCCCGCTTGCCTGTGCTTGGGACTTGGGAGAAAATTGCGCCTTGCAGCTCCTCCCATAGTGGGGGTAAGCAGGCAACAACAGGAACCTGCTACTTATGATTACAACAATAATTTTTCCAACAAAAATGACAATACACTGACACACATGAGAGGGCTTCTAGGAACAACAGAACACATTCACGGAAAGAGTAACTTGTTCAAATACACAGACCATGGTCACTGTGGTCAGAAACACTCTCTGCGGGACTCGGGGATGGTAGAAATGCCTTTTTCTGTCCTTATTACAGGAGCTCCCCTAAACCCGGACGGTTAAGAGACATTGAATGCAACCACTCACAAAGGGTGCACCACCAATTACCCTTTAACATTGAAAATATCAGTGTTGGCAAGCCCACCTTCCACGAGCCTGTATTGTAACTCTTTTTTTTTTTTAAATATATTTTATTGACTTTTTATAGAGAGGAAGGGAGAGAGATAGAAAGTCAGAAACATCGATGAGAGAGAGACATCGATCAGTCACCTCCTGCACTTCCCACTGTGGAGATGTGCCCGCAAGCAAGGTACATGCCCCCAGCCGGAATCGAACCTGGGACCTTTCAGTCCACAAGCCGACGCTCCATCCACTGAGCCAAACCGGTCTCAGCTGTACTGTGACTCTTTCCCAGGTTTTTTTCTGGCGCCAGAGCCTGGGCACCCACAGAACATAAATGCCAGAGAATGACCAACCCCTGAGAGCAGCCCTCGACCTATACCTGACAAGATTTGGTGTGTGAATACCCCAGCTCCCTCACCCCTCGAGTGGGATAACAACGAGGTGCATGTTCCATGTTGGCTGCCAGAGTTCCTCGGCAGGACTGAGCTCTGTCCACCCTTGGCGATGATGTAACTGATGATGCACCCTTTTAGGCCACCTTCCCTCCCTGCCTAGCTTCTCGGTTGCCTGCCAGTTTTTACTGAGGTCGCTTCCCAGTAAACTATTTACACGTGATTCCTTTTCTCAGGCTCAACTTCCATCTCAGGAGGACCCGGATACCATACCTATGAGAAAGAATTAAGGTTTTCCTCACACTCAAAGGATGACACGGAGATAAGGGAAGAATTCCACAGTTCAAGGTCACACTTACTTTCGGTCCTCTCATACCCGGGCATCCTTCCTCACCTCGGGGTCCCGGAAAACCTTGGGGCCCTCTTGCTCCCTGTGAAATAAAGATACACGTGGAGACAGTCAAGCACCCGACTACTACTTCAAACCAGCAACGATGACTGTAAGAATGACTGAAACACGACCCGGTCCTTACAATTACTCCGAGATCCTCAGAGACCAGACTGGATCACCAGCAAGGCAATTGGAATGTTCACCCATCCACAGTCCACATCGGTGACCCCCAAGTCATACAAATACAAATTATCTATAATTTTGATTAATCCAGTCAAGCCACATGGGAAAAACTTCAGCCTTCAAACAAAACAGGGGCGTGTCTGAATGTTTCCTCCGGGCCGCTAAAACTGGGTGGTTCCCCTGTAGTCCCACGAAGAATAAACCACCAGTTCACCCTTTCTCTTCTGAGTGAAATCCCACCGAAACCTAAGGTATGGATCACTTGTCGCCTTCTCTTCTAAGAAGCCTTTTCTCTTATTTTTTGGCACATCAACCTATTTTTACTGGTTTGTGTTATGTTCCCTGCCATGTTGTGAGCTTCTTGGTGACAGGGACAATGTTTCATTTATTTATCTCTCAGTTTCCAGCCCTAAGCATGGTGTCGCATGGTGTCAGGCACACAGTACACAGGTGATCAGGATTTGAAGAATTACTTCCTGAATGTTATTCATGAATATAACCTTTGATCCTGGCATTAGATAGGAAGGGAATGGTAGATGCCATGCCTTTTGCCAAACTGATCAAATATAAATTTAAAAGTATTGCATACCCCATGAGCTTTCATCACACTACTTGCAAACATGGCTACAACATTAATAGTAACAAATACCTGCCATTTAGCTCAGGATCAACAACTGCTATTACATGTATGCACATTAGACATAGGTCACATTTCCAGTTATCACAAATTCACTCATTAAAACAATGAAATGACCATAGTTCCTCAATTAAACACCTTCTAGAGACAATATAGCTACACAATTTGTCTACCTGACATTTGTTATATGATACCTGTTTATCTTAGATATTTCAAATCCACTTTTTATTTTTTTAAAGCCATTTTTAAATAGCATAGATGAGAAAAACATCTATAACTTAAGTGCAATTAAGTATTACTAATATTTGGCCCATTTTGCCATACTCTGTCCCATAAAAAAGTAAGATTTGGTGCTCACATGTTCACCTTCTTCACCAGGATGACCAGGTAATCCCCCGGGCCCCTTCTCTCCCTGAGAGGAAAAGAAATCAAAATACATAACTTGGACTCTAAATTCTTCATTTCTCAAATCTACATGAAATGAAAATTGTTACTAATAGATAACCTTGTCTCACTGAGTTGACATTTTATTGAGAATCTACTAAAAGTTGAGCACAATATACAGAGACATATAGAAACAGTATTCCTGGTTATTTCACAGTGAAAACTTGAATACCTGTCTATCTTAATTTTTGGCACATCAACCTATTTTTACTTTTCTAAAACACCTTTTTTAAGCCATTCTATTGTGAAAATCCAAAAGAAAACTAGTTCCTAGTTAAATGTGTAAGGGAAACTGTTATTCTTAAGGAGGGCTTTGACCTTGTTTTACAAAACATCAGTAAGCAAAGGTGTTACCAACCATACTATTTATTTCCATAGAACTCAGCTATTTAGTCTCTCTTATTATTTTTAACTTCTTCTTAGAGACCTAAAAACACAAAGCATTTATTCTCAAGAGAGGTTGGTTTGCCATTTTATAGCCAGATTTGTTCATTTAGTCTGAAAAGTGGTAATAAGTCTATCTGTGATCAACAAAGATATGACAATCAACACAACCAAGCACCGAATTTTAACAAACAGAAGGAGCAGAGAAGTCAAACGTTCAAAGCACTCTCATCTTTGACCTCTGAAGCATAGTCCTTAAGTTGCATTTTAAAATATCAAGAGGTTCCCAAGCTTGATTTTCTCATTCTCTGGTCTGATGTTTCACAAGAACCTGAGGAGGGAAATAATCTAGTGCTAAGGCATAACTACAATTTGTTTTTAAAAAATAATTACACACTTTTATACTATTCGGAATTGAGATTGATCCTCAACATCAGTAAGAGCTCATTCCAACAGCCTCATGGAAAGGCTTACAAAGAGAGTGTGTAAAATGATGGACAAAGCCAAGGGGATTGACACAACCTTACGTGTGGATTTGTGACCCTACCCAATCGTGAAGCGATAGTTCCTGTGAGAACAGAACCTTGTGTCCCTAGATGTCTGAGGACCATTTCTAATGAGATATGCTCCCTCAAAAGTATGTAATAAATTTCTTATCACTCAACTCAGAGTTAAAGAAAGATGCAAATTAACCACTAGTAAACCAGTGATTGCACCCTTCCTCCTAGTTTAATGCTGTAGACTTAGGAGGTTAGATAGGAGGAAAGGGGCATTGACTAATGTAAAGAATGCAGGTGATGGGCAAGTGAAAATTTTGGAGACAAGTAAGGACTTCTGTGCAGTGAGAGAATCTATACAGGTATTTGTCAAATAAATGTCAGGAGGCAGCATAATAGGGTGGAAAGAACATGAGTCAGGCAGAGGGGACTTGAATTAGAAAATCCCTCTTCTTAACTGAAACAAACTTTGGGAAACTGATGTTCCCTCTCTGAGCCCCGATTTCAAACCCATGGACTAACAGTTGCCTCCAAAGTTTATTAAGAGGGTAGCATGATAAAACTGTGTTAAAGACAAAACACAGAGCCTGCTCTGTAGTCATCTCCAGTCATCTACCTGGAATGCCATCTCTCTCCCTCCCCATCCGCACCCAGCAAATCCTCACCTTCCTCCCGGGGCTCCCACCGTCACCTCTGTGCCCATCGTCTCCAAAACACTTTGCATACATATTGCAGCATGTTCTTTCTAAAATTGTGTCCTGAAAGACAGAACCCATATCACATGTGATTTTTTCCATCTGTTAACCTACATCACATCACACACTAAAGAGACAAAATTCCCTCAGGGTTTGTAAAACCCTGTAGATGGTATTTAAAAAAAAAATACTTACAAGTTGCTTCAGTAAGATGTGTGGAAGGGATGGCAGTGTGATGCTCAGGGGTTGATTGTACGCAAATCCTCTGCCAAATTCTAGCTCCTGAAGCTCTTCCAACTTATGTACACCTTCCAGGCCAATCATGAGGAGTCCAGAGAATCCTTTGGGATACCGGCAGGTGGGCGACTTACTTGGATGTCTTTTGAATTGTCTGCCATTGTCTCGGCCCCAGATATTCACCCATCACCCCACCCTTCCCAGTTTTGTTAAAATCAAAACTAGCTGAAACCGGTTTGGCTCGGTGGATAGAGCATTGACCTGTGGACTGAAAGGTCCCAGGTTCGATTCCAGTTGAGGGCATGTATCTAGGTTGCAGGCATATCCCCAGTGGGGGGTGTGCAGGAGGTAGCTGATCAATGTCTCTCTCTCATCGATGTTTCTGACTCTCTATCCCTCTCCCTTCCTCTCTGTAAAAAATCAATAAAATATATATTTTTTTAAAAATCAAAACAAACTCGCTGAAATCCTCCTCAAGGAATTGGTCTGATATTTTCAATCCCACCAGTCAAAAGTTGAGCAGTTAGGTGGCACCACAAAGGACTCTCATCATTCCCTCCGGGTCTCTACTTTTTATTTCATAGAGGGTTTTCACCTCTAACCTAATTGTGTTAGGTTGCATCCTTTTTAACCAGTGGTTGGCAAACAGCGGCTCATAAGCCACATGCGGCTCTTTGGCCCCTTGAGGGTGGCTCTTCCACAAAATACCACGGCCTGGGCCAGTCTATTTGGACGAAGTGGCATTAGAAGAAGTTTAAGTTTAAAAAATATTTGGCTCTCAAAGGAAATTTCAATCGTTGTGCTGTTGGTATTTGGATCTGTTGACTAATGACTTTGCTGACCACTGTTTGAAACCCATTCCTAATGCAAAATTTGTGGTTTACTCTTAGAAACTGTGGCGTTATGGGAACTATTCACAAATATTCTGGTTCCTCTCCTTAAAGGGCACATGATAGAATCTTATTTCTTTAGGAAATTTATCAACTCTCATTAAGCCTCAATTCCTTACCTGTGAAAATATCACCTATCTCCTGAAGGTTAGAATTTTCCTCGTGGCTAGCTCTGACCAATTAAATGTGTACAGAAGTGACATGGGCCGCTCCCTGGGAGAAATGTTAAGTGCAGGGAGCAATGTGCCACATTTCCTTTCTCCTGCCACAGGAATAAACCCTTCCTTTAGCCTGGGTACTTGAGTGAAGAGCATGCCACGTATTCGAGTGGGCGTGGGGCATCAAATGCGTGCATTCTTGCTACGGAAAGCCACTGAGATCTGGGGGCTGCTTGGTATTGCAGCAGAACCTAGCCTATATGCTACTGATCAGTCACTAACAGGTCATCGGGATTTGTCCACATAATAGGGGACACTTTAAATTTGGCTAGAAATCATTGTTTCTATAATTTCAGACCAAATATTAGTGTAATATTTTGAACAGTAAGTTCACACACACACACATCAGCTTTCGGCTATTGTGAAAATAAATAGATTCAATAAATAAATAGCTGCTCAACAATCTTGTGGTTAAAAGCTGTCACACGTATTCTCCATCATTCCTGAAAACACATTCCTGGAAATGGCATTGCTGCTTCAGCACACAGACCAAGTTTGCAGTCTTTAGTCACAGACTCCCGAATCTCTGCCAAAAAAGCTCCATCAATTCAAACTTCCAGTAGTGATCTATTTGGTACATTTAGCGGGGAGCATATTATCATAAAAAAGATATTCCAACGTGTTGGTAACCCAGGGAAGACATAATTCCCTAGAACACAATGAACAGACTCTACGGAGGAGGGAGGAGGAGTGGAGCTTGAACAAGTCCTGCTGCCTGCTGTTCATCCTGAGCGGCTTCAGAGCCTTTACGTAGCTCAGGCTGGGGATGGCAGAGTAGCCAGGCACAGCGGTGCAGAAGGTCCTGCCCAAGGACACCCAGAGGAGGGAGCTGGTGGGCGCCGAAATGCAGCCAGCCCACCACCCGCCCAGCCAGGAGCCCAGGCACAGGGCTGCACCCACCCAGAGCACTGGGCATCTTTTTTTAATTTCACAAAGATGCCACATAAACCAGGAGCAGCCCTTGGAGATGGAGAAGGAGAAAGAATTTGGCAGCAAAAGAGGGAAGAAGGGCAGTGGAAAGAGCGAGGCCCAGATTTAAGCCCATTCCAGAGTTGAGGGAAAAAGAGACATATGGACCCCTATGTAGCCTGAAGGAGCTAATGACATCCACTCACCACGGGGTAGGAGTTGCACCTTCACCCCTCTCCCCACACTCAAAAGCAGATGCCAGGCTAGGAACCAGTCAGTCCTGGCTAAGAGAGGCCCTGAGTCAGTGTCGGGGATGTGGGCCACAGAGTGTCTCTGCCCTGAACAGCCCCCTGATTCATACAGTGAGGGAGACTGGGTACCAGCCTGGTGGGCACTGAGCTCCTATCACCTGGGTTAAATCTGCAGACTTAATAGAGTGTAGTGCCATCTGGAAATCTGGGCAGCTCAGCCCCCGTGAGAGGAATGAGGTCCGTGCAGGGCAACCCCATCACTTACCTTTGCCTCGGAGAAGCTCGGATGTTTTCTTCAGTCTCTCCAAATCATCATCCAGTCCATCTGTAAATACTAAGAGGACCTGTGGTTTGGGGGCAGGAGTGAAGGCGGGATGGGAGAAGTTGGGAGGGAAAGGAGGAAAGGGAAGTGGGGAAGGAATGGAGAAGATGGATGCTATAAATTGCACTTTTTTTTAAATGCAGGATAAATTTAGCTTTTCTGGTTGTAGCCAGCCCTTCACGCTCTTCCCTTTTACCTATTCATTCTTCATTTTATTACGCATTCATTTTTACTTCAACTTCCCTCCCCCAGCCCAGTTCCCTATCCCCCCCACAAAAAAAATAATTTGGACCAACTTAACATGTTCACTTAAAAATACCTTCCAAGTATTATCTTACAACACTCACCTTTATCTATGAAAAATACCAAAAGTATTATTGTATTTTCTACAATTAAAATGTGTTACCTTTACTCATAAAAAAATTTAATTTTAAAAAGGAAATTATACTAGTTAAGAAATTCATTGGGTGCATGACTAAAGGGGGAAAAAAATCATTGTTTGGGGGTTTTTCAGTCCTTACCTGAGGATATTTTTCCATTGGTTTTTTAAAGAGGGTGAAAGGAAGGGTGGGGGGAGAGAGAGAAAGTGAAACATCATGTAAGAGAGACACATCGATTGGTTGCCTCCCACACACACCCCAACTGGGTCCAGGACAATCTGTAACCCAGGTACCTGCCCTTGACCAGGAATCAAACCCGAAATGCTTCCGTGTGGAGGCTGATGCTCTACTATTGAGCCACACCAGTCAGGGCAAATAAATGTAACTTTTAAAACTTGGAGATGCCATTTCTTTTTTATTATTTAAATTCTTTATTGTTTAAGTATTACACGTGTGCCCTTTTTCCTCCATTGGAGATGTCGTGTCTTAATAAATGTCACACAAGATCTTGTAATCTCTGTGGACCTTTGTGCATGCAGTTTTGGGGCACTAAAAAGGGACTACAGACAGCTCCAGGTGCTGACTGGAAAACTAATGGGCCCTACTCTACGTGGCAGTCAGTGGCCATAAGGAGCTAATAGTCTTTGGAATGGATCATTCCTTGGAAGAATTTGGATCACTAAACTGTGGCATTTTCCTTTCATCCCTGCTGGCACTACTCAACATGGAGCTCTTGGACTTAGGGAACATTTGTTGACTGAATGCAAGTACATTTCTTGTTGGTCTTTACTGGGTAGGACTATGGTTTTCCTCTATGTAGGATCTCCAGTGAAGAACAGTGTACTTGGCCTCAGTCACAAAAGCCTCATCCCCCTGACCCTGCCTGATGGTTCCATAACATGGGTTCTCAGCATTTATTACCTTCACTTTAGCAAAAGAGAGGTGGATAGCATTATCTCCCAGGGACTGCAAAAAATCCACATCCATACGGTTGCTCTTGGCAGCCTGATGAACCAAGAACTTCTGAATGATTTCATCACTATACTTCTCAAAGCCCGAGTCGAAGGTAAGCTGGCCATTGGAGCCAGGAACCAAGTAGCGAAACATTGTGTTGATCTGACTACAGCTGATGTTAGGAAGCAAAGCCAACTGTTGCATCAGCTCTGGCAGCAACCCTTGAAGCTTCTTCTGATCTTGCCTTGTGGGAGTGGAGATATCAATTGCTACAGACAAATCTAGGTTGCATCCTTTGAAGATGGAGGAGAAAAAGATCAAATTAGTCACCTATAGTTGCATGACCAGGCCC
The DNA here is from genome assembly GCA_004026805.1 of Lasiurus borealis. Taxonomy (NCBI): domain Eukaryota; kingdom Metazoa; phylum Chordata; class Mammalia; order Chiroptera; family Vespertilionidae; genus Lasiurus; species Lasiurus borealis. The sequence goes on from PVJN01018855.1 coordinate 12,392, forward strand.
AGATATCAACCAACACTGTCCTGAAAAAAGAACCCCGGACTACCCATAGAAGTATAAGTTAAATAATGGTTATTAGTTTAACTTAGGGGATAGTTTGTTACACAGCAAAAGCTAGCAGATACATCTACTGTTTCATACCTCTATGCCTCTGAAAATCCTATTCCCTCTACCTGAAATTTTCTTCCCCATCCCCTCAACCCCAGTCTGGTTAACTCATACATATCTTTAAAGTAGCACTTTAATTAACCCCTTCCCTAAAGCTCTTTCTCACGCATGTCCCCAGCTCCTCAAGGTGAATAATCAAATGCCTATGATTTACTTTACTTGATCTTCTCTATCACTAAACAAGGATTCCTTAATAGTAGGACTATGTCATCTTACTTTCCTAGGACCTAATACAGATAGATGCTCATTCAGTATTTGACGAGTGGATGAAGAAGAAAATATAAATGAGCCTTGAGTCTCTTTCAGCATAAGCTATACTTTGTCCTTTTCCCCTGGAAGTTGTCTTCTTCATTCATCACCCATGCACAGACCTTGTCTCAGAGGAGCATCTTAGAAAAGATCAGGATTGACAATCTCTCCCAATTTTCAGTTACTTCTGCCTGAAAACTTTTAAGCCCTCCTGGAAGTGGGTAGCGAGAATGTGAAGGTCTATTGACCTCTCAGTCTATATACCCACCCACCCACAGGTAAAGAAGACCATGCATAAAATTCTACAGAAGAGAAAAAAGTTGATGGTTGCAGATGTATCTGGATTAGAATCTGAATAAATTACTAAAAATATAACTTATTGGCCATAAAAAGGCCCACTATTACTAGTTACTTCTGGACAACAAACATAACTTGGGACTGTCCAGGGCAAACCAGGACATGTGGATATTTTCTCCTTAGACCAGCACACATTGGAGTATTTGGCTCAGAATCAATGAAAACAAAACTTCACATTTGGGTAGGGGAAGACACAATTATGAGGAAAATAAATATTGGATTCATCTAGTGAAAAGAGTTATAAACAGTGGCTTAACGTTTCTCAGGGATCTGAGATCCAGGAGTGAGTCAGGAGTTTTCTATCTCCTAAACACCATACTCCCAGCTAGCTAACCAAATATATTTCTGCAGTTGCCAATATAGAAAATGTCTTCCTTCTTTCCTTTCATATAAAATATCTTGGTTTTATTTTTACTTCTTTTTAATCCTCAGTAAGGGTATGTTTATTGATTTTAGAGAGAATGAAAAAGGAGGAAGGAGAGATGGGGGAGGGGGGGAGACACACCAATATGAGAGAGAAACATCAATCGGTTGCCTCCCAAAGATGCATCAACAGGGGATTGAACCCACAACCTAGGTATGTCCCCTGACCAGGAATCAAACCCACAATGCTGTATGGAACAACATCCTAACCAACTGAACCACCCAGCCAGGGCTTGTTTTGATTTGTAAATCTCTAATTGAAATTCACCAAAAGGAGTTTCCACAGATATGAATCCTATTTCTATATCAAATCTGATTTCTGATAAAAGGAAGTTCGTTCTTGTGGTATGGTATATTATTCCAATATTTCTAATTTACATTTCCTCCAGGAACATTTTCAGCTGGCTTGATTCTCTAATGCAAGGAGTACTTTCTTTCCCTGTTAATAGAGAGGGTATTAACCTTGCCAAATAACCTCTAAAGTCTTTATGATTCAGTATTATGATTCTAGAATTCTAGAATTAATTAGATTCCAGCTATTATTAAAATATCTAGCTAATTTTATCAAAAAAAGTCAAAAGACAAAGCTGAAGATAAATATAAATCCTAAATTACTGCATTGTACAAAATGAATTGAAAAGAGAAGATGGAATCCTATATCTATTTTCTTCTCCCAGATAATACCCAGGTGCACATAAACATAAAAATAGGACTTTAATTTCTGAAGAATCTGAACTGCTTAATGCAGGACATCCCATATCATGCTTACTTAAAACATGTTACACATGCACTCCTTTCAGTTGATTTCTGACTTCACCAAGGATACTGCAAAGTAGTGATATTCTTTAGACAATAAAAACAAAAATATTAATTTAATACTCTAGGAAACTGGCTCCAGCTTTTGACATTAGTTGTTTGGAAGTCAAATCCTGCCTCCATTATTTCCCATCTATTTCTTAACCTCTCTTGATTTTCCTCATGATGATTCTGGAAACTGGGTATCAGAACAGTAACATGTTTCACTTAGGCAACCCTATGCAGCAATATTGGGCTTATGGGTTCCATTATGTATTCTCCTATGTGATTCCAAACTATAGTATACTTCACCACACTATATTATACATTATTATGCCATATTATTCCATTAGATGACATTCTATGCTACTCTGTGTATACTACTATTGTTAGAGTAGGTAGCAAGATATTAATATAGGAGGAGAGCAAGTGGAATTAGACATTATCTTACCTAATAATAAACATGTAAATTTGACCATTTCAATCAGAGTGAGTATGCAAATTAACCCAACAAAGATGGAGGTTAATTTGCATACATACCTGAGTCCCAGAACCTCCTCAGCACCCAGGTCACTCCCAGCAGGCCATTGGAGGGGCTTAGCCTGCAAACAAGGGATAGGGTGGGGGGAGGGGGCGCTTCCCAAGCCTAAAGCCTGGGACTTGGAAAGGGGTTAAGCCTGCGACCAAACACAGAACCATCTGCAAGTCAGTGCTGGGTTGTCCAGCTGCAGCCTGGTGACCCAACATTGACTGCTCAGGTGGCTGAGACCCAGAAAAATGAGTCAGGGTCTGATCTGCAGCCTCAGTGGAAGCTGTTAATCAGTGTGCTTACCTCTCTCTTTCTCTCCCTCTTTCTTTCTGATCTTTGCCAGCAGCCAGGATTTTCTTTCTCTCCAGGCCTCCATGGGGGCTACTGTTAAGCCTCACTTCTTTGGTCAGGCCCAGAGATAGGCCTGGATATGCTGACTGGTATAGGAACCGACCAATCCGAACCAAAGGTGGTGCTGTCGGGAACCAATGGCTGCCTAGGAGATGGAGCTTCTGACACTGACTAGCATAGGAACTGACCAATGAGAACCAAATCTGGGTGCTGTGGGGAACCAATGGCTGCCTAAGAGGTGAAGCTTTTGATGCTGGCATAGGAACCGACCAATCAGAACCAAATTGGCCAGCAGAGGAGGGCAGTTGGGGGATGACAACAGGTCTGCAAAAGAGGGCAGTTAGGGGTGATCAGGCTGGCAGGCAGAAGCAGTCAGGGGCAATCAGGCAGGCAGACAGATGAGCAGTTAAAAGTCAGTGGTCCCAGATTGTGAGAGGGATGTCTGACTGCCAGTTTAGAGCCGATCTTTGGCATCAGGCCTAAAATGGCAGTCAGACATCCCGCAAGGGGTCCCCAATTGGAGAGGGTATAGGCTGAGTCGAGGGAATCACCCCTCTGTGCCCGAATTTCGTGCATCAGGCCTCTAGTCTACACTAATAAAAGAGAAATATGCACATTGACCATACCTCTGCAACACCCACCAGCCAATCAGGAGTGAGTATACAAATTAGCCAAACAAAGATGGTGGGTTTATTTGCATACATGGGCGGGTCAGTATGCCTGCTATGAGGGGGCAGGCGGGGGGTGGAGGGAGCTACAGAAGCAAAGACTGAAGGCTTTGGCCCGAGCGAACACTGAAGACTCCAGCCAGAGCGAAGACTCAGGCTGGAGCAAAGGTAGAAGGCAAAGGCCAGAGCAAAGGCCTGGGTCTTGTGTGCCAGAGTAAATCTGGTGCCAGCAGCCAGAGGAAGGAATGCCTATTCTTGCATGAATCTTCCTGCAAGGGGCCTCTAGTTAAGTATAATCAACTAGGAAGCATAAGCCTATTTAACCAGGAAGCTATACCTTTACACACTCAAAGGGATAGCAGCCTGCCTTCTGGTACCAGATTGTCTGATTGATGCAGGGGGTAAGGGATGGGGAAAGAGCAGGAGGAGATAAGCACATACACAAAAGAGATCAATATGGCCCCTGGGGAGGGGCTTCTATGAGGCGTGTGTAATAGGCACTAAGATGGCAATCACAGAGGCCTGTCAGTCTAACGTGGGAAAAGAATAGATTGGTTAGGGAGCAGACCCATCAGAAACCCATGAAAGCTTGAAAAATTGATTGGTTAGTTTAAAAGGAGCTCCTGATCCTTCCCAAACCCAAAATAATATAATCCTAGCTAACAAATCCCTTCCCTCTCTCTCTCTCTCTCTCCCTATCTCTCTCCCTCTCCCTCCCTCCTTCCCTCCTTTCCTCCCAATAATACACACTTGCCCTGTTTATTCAAGCATTGTCTCTGTAGCAATCGAGTGTGTCTACCAGCCACCTGGGCAAACCACACAGTCCACTGTTTTGCCCTTGATGAAGACAAAATTGGACTTTTTCCATAACATGATGGAGGAGATGGGACACTGGAAACCCAGGGGCTGCCTTCTATTTCCACCCGAATAAATCTTACCATGCCACAACCTCCTGTACGTGTGTCTGTGGGATACTTTCCCTGCAATGTCTGCCAGCAGCACTATCATGACCCTCATAATGACATTTTAGTCAGTGACAGACCACATATATATCTGTGGTCCCAGAGGATCATAATGGAGCCAAAAATTCCTGTTGCATAGTGACGTTGCAGCCATGATAAGGTCATAGTACAATGTATTACTGTTTCGTGCTGGTCTCAGTCGATGGATAGTAATACAATAGCTAGAAATTCCTGGGGGTACTCACCTGAGCCTCAATCATCTTTCCACAGACATCTCCTATTTCTAAACCAATTTTACAACTCGGCCAACACTTTGGTTCTTATTACCCTTCAGCAAGCTGCCCTACAGCAATAACTATTGAAAGACTTTAAAGAAAAGAAGAGTTTATAACTTAGAGGCCCTGGGATGTACAACGCATGCCAGGGGGAACACAGCAAGATCACAGGTAGAGAGAGAGAAAGAGAAAATGCAGAAGCCTGGGGTTTTGCTTTTATTGTGGTCAAGGGTGAAGGAGGAGGGGCTAATGTTTTGCAGCTCACTCTTTATAGGTTAATTTATTTTAAAAATATATTTAAATTGATTTCAGAGAGGAAGGGAGAGGGAGAGAGATAGAAACATCAATGATGAGAGAGATTCATTCATTGGCTGCCTCCTGCATGCCCCACACTGGGGACTGAGCCAGTGCCAGGATGCCCTCTTATGTTTTGAATTAACTTATAAGCATGGTGTCATCTTTAATTTGTAGGATAGTTAATTTTAAAAACGGACATTCCACCTGGATGGCTTGGCTCAGTGGTTGAGCATCAACCTATGAACCAGGAGGTCATGGTTCAATTTCAGGGCTTGATCCCCAGTATGGGACATGTAGGAGGCAGCCAATCAATGATTCTCTCTCATCATTAATGTTTCTATCTCTCTCCCTCTCTTTTCCTCTCTGAAATCAATAAAAAATATATTTTAAAAAATAAGAGGGTGAATTTAAAGCACAAGAAAAGAAAAAAACAAGTAGCTTAAATAGTCAGTTATAAAAGTCAACCGGGATCTCTAAAAACAAAGTAGCCCCAGTTGGGAGGTGGGGGGAAGGTTTCTTTATCTAGAGAGGCAGGCAATGTGTTTTTATTCCAGCTAGCCTTCTTTGAAGCAGATGCCTCTTTGAAATGGATGCCTTGGCATTGGAAGCTTAAATCAGGCACTTGCATCACAAAAAGAAAAGCCAATAGTCAGAGGTTATGCTACAATTACTCACTTGTTTGTGATGATACTGGTGTAAACAAACCTACTGTGCTACCAGTCCAATAAAAGCATAGAACCTACAATTAGTAAGTATAGTACTACAATAGTAAGATATACTATCTAGTATACTTGCATTCAGTGATGTCCACAGAACCATGAAATCACCTAAGGATGCTTTTCTCAGAAGCTATCCCCATTGTACAAGTTGGTAGTTTTATAATAGTCATGGGAATGGAAAGTACAGCATAGGGAATTTAGTCAATAATGTTCTAATAACTATGTATGGTGTCAGATGGGTATGAGATTTATCAGGATGACCATTTAATAAATTATATAATGTCTAATCACCTGAAAGTAATATAATAATGTATGTCAACTATATTTGAAAAATATAAAATGATTTTTTAAAAAAGGTATTCCTCATTAAGTGACCCATGAGTGTATATCATACTATATAATGCTCTTCTATATTATACTATGCTTCATTATGCCATACAATACTAGCCTCCTGCTCAAAGTATGATTTGAGAACCTGCAGGATCAGCACCATCTGGGAGCTTGTTAGTAATACAGAATCTCATCCAAAACTACTGAATCATAATCTGCATGTTAATAAGATCTCCAGGTGATTCAAATGCATGTTAAAGTTTGAGAGGCCCTGTTATACTCTACTACATATACCAAAAGGCAATATAGAACAGTATTTAGTACATAAACTCTAGAACCATACTTCCTCAAGTTCAAATCTGAGCTTTGCCATTTAATTGGGCCAAATAACCTGATTTTTCTGTGTCTTGGTTTCCTCATCTGTAAAATAAGTATCTATTCAACAGCATTATGTGAAAATTTCATGTTTTAATATATGGAAGCCCTTGGAACAATGGCTGGCACAAAAATAAAGCGCCATCTAAAGGTTAGCTAGCCTGATTATAATGTGGTTTGCTGTAGACTCTCACGCCCTGTGGGAAGGAGGGACAGTCATCCATGAAGACATTCTCTGGGTCAGTCAGTCACCCACTGAAAGCCAAGACTTGAGAGAAGATCAGAAGGACAGACTCACACTGTTGGGAAGAGGAACCCTTGTCTCTGGATCTTGCTGTTTTGATAAAAGCTTGAGGAGATAAAATGGGATTGAGAATGACCTCAACCCCATGGAAGCAGAGTAGCAACAAAGAAGAGAGACCACTGTTCAGAGCCACATAGAAAAAAGTGTGTTCTCTTTCATATGAACTACTATCTATAATATTCTCTGCTTCTATTTCTCTTTCGATATGCCCAAACCTTCAGTAAGCTGTGTGTGCATGGTCCAGTCTGGTTACATCTATCTCCAAGGAGCAAGGGGGAGAGATGTGAGGACTTTCTAGAGAGACAGTTCTGAGACAGTTCAGGCCTTTGGAGACCAGAGTGCACACAGCCAGGAGAAAATGAACCCCAGTGTTAGGAGTTCGGTCCACTTGTCCTCCCCACAGAGTGATCTTCCCTCTCTCCTCCAGCTGGAAGGATCAGTTTTACTTTATTAAGAGAGCCAACCTGGTCCCTGACACCTATGATGGGCTCGTAAATCAAATAACAAACCCTCTGTCACTCACCTTCTGGAAGGCAGACTTTATAGAAAATTTCCTTCTCCAGATTCTGCAGGGACTCAAAATTTGCTTCATGGTACACTTTGCCAGGGTCATTAGTCATCTCCAGAAGCTGAGAGCGTTTGGCTTCCCCCACTCCAATGGCAAAAATAATTATGTTTTTGTCCCTGAGGGCCTTGGCTGGTATGGCTACATTGTCCTGGGAGACCCCATCGGTGATCACAATCAAATACTGATGAACACCGGGTCTCCCTCCTCTTGAACTGTCAAAAAAAATCAGCGTGAAATTCAAGGCTTTCCCAGTGCGGGTGCCATCGTTCATCTGCTGAACATCTGAGATGGCTCTGTCAATGTCCACCTTCGAGGAGTATTGGTTGAGCCTGAATTCTTCTTGCGGGGTTGAGCTGAACTGCAAAAGACCGATCTGAATTTCATCAGCACCGATATTAGATAGATTCACCATCCTCCTCATGAATCCCTTCATCTTTTCAAAGTCTTTTGGAGAGATGGATTCTGAACCATCTATCAGAAAGATAATGTCAGCTTTCTTATTCTTACAGGCTGCAGGGGGAAAGGAGCAGAACAGAACACTCACTCAGAGACTGAAACCAATTAATTACAAGTCCTCAGAGACAGTCTGCAGTGGCATTTGTAAAACATGAAAATATTTTTAAAGCGGGTGAGAGAGGAAGTCAATGAATTAAATTTTCTATGGTCTAGCACAGACCAGTCTTAAAATAGACACAGCTGTATGATAAACATATAAAATTTGACCGGCTTGGTTCATTCTAGGTCATGGTCACTCTGTGTGCAACACTCACTTATGGACCAGTGAATCTACAGTTCAAGAATGAAGCCTACATAGAGACTGGGGGGTAGGGGTAGGCCTGGGAAGGAGGGGTGCAATGGGGAGATATGTATACATGTAACACAATAAAATAAAATAAAAGAATGAAGCCTAGCCAAAACCGGTTTGGTTCAGAGGATAGAGTATTGGTCTGTGGACTGAAAGGCCCCAGGTTCGATTCCGGTCAAGGGCATGTACCTTGGTTGCGGGCACATCCCCAGTGAGGGGTGTGCAGCAGGCAGCTGATCGATGTTTCTCTCTCATCGATATTTCTGACTCTCTATCCCTATCCCTCCCTCTCTACAAAAAATCAATAAAATATATTAAAAAAAAAAATGAATGAAGCCTATTCACATAGACTAGATACATGTAAAAAAAAAAGTCTTACTCTCTGAGGAGCAGATGTCTTGTACCACTTCTTGTTGGATGGCTTTCAGTGAATCAAACTCATGCACAAAAAACATCTTGTCTCCCGCGATCTCCTTCAGCTCAGTGGTGTTAGCATCTCGGACCCCAATGGCATAAATGATGATTTTGTCTCTCCTCAATGCCTCTGCTGCCTCAGCCACCGGATCCGCAGACTGACCGTCAGTGATGACTATGAGATACCAAGGCACGTCACGGCGAGCCGTGTCTGCAAAGACGTGAGCCATGACACTCAAGGCCTGACCTGTCATGGTGCCGCCTCCCCTCTGCTGGATGCCATCGATGGCTGCCTTCAGGCTGGCCACGCTGGGATACTGGCTGAGGATAAACTGACTGTTAATTCCATCTGAGTACTGAACGACTCCAAACTGCACTCTGTTGGGCCCGATATGGAACATCTTTATCACCTCATTCATGAACACCTTCATTTCAAGAAAGTCATCTGGGTTGATGCTGCCAGACCCATCGATAAGGAAGTAAATATCTGCCTTCTGGACGTGCACACAGCCTAGGCAAGAAGAAGCAACAGGAACCATTAGAACATGGCATGTTGTCCCCAGCAGCATGGAGCCCCAGCTGCCAACAGCTGTAACCTGCTCACTAACTCAGCTGGGATTGGCTGCTTCCCCTTCCTCTCTCTCACACTGCCCCATCAGTGTGCCTCCAGGATAAATCACTTGCAATCCTTTTCCCAGAGTCTGTTTCTGGCGAACCCCACTTGAGCATGCAGTAAACATTACTTGACATTTCTCAAATGGGGAAGTTGAGAGGAGGCTAAAAGTAAAATATCAGAGCATATTTGAAGCTGTGAATTGTCTCAGTGACTCAATATTCCTGCTTCCCTTGCAAGTCACACTTTTTAAATATATAGATACTTTCTGGAATTTAATGTAATTACTTTAAAGGAATTTAAAACTTTCTGGTTTAAATTCCGTCTCCACCACTTACTAGCAGGTTTGCCACTTGCATGTCAATTCCCTGTCTAATCTGTGGAACAAGAATCTTAACCCCTACTCGCTGAGTTTATTGTGAGGATTAAATAAGATTATGGAAACATAGCTGAGTATTAAAAAGTCATGGTAACGATCACCCAGGGTTTTATTTCTGTCACCTAGCAGATGCCTCAGAAAGAATGAGATGTAACTTTCTCCTCGCTCCTTTCAGTATGAGTGACCCAGCTTTGTGTTATTAATGTCTGGATTCCCTTGACCCAGGGAATCTTTTCATGTTTTCTGGCCGAAAGAGAAGTGGTCTGAGGCAGGAGTTGGGTTCTGTTGCTCATGCCTTCATTTGGGGGGACTCTGGTCCAGCCAATATGAGACATACTTATACTTTAAAAAAAAATTATTCCTTATCTGAATGAACTTCAGATTCAACTGGGCATGCCTACCTTAGAGGGGCAGACATTGGAAGAGGGCGTGTCTTAGACGGGTGTGGAGAAGAAGGATCTGACTCTACCATGTTTGTCAAATGCTTGGAGAAGAGAAAGCTATGAAAAAAGAATGCAGACACTCGGACCCTGCTGGAACCCACCACCCACTGGTGACGGGTAGATAGCTAGCCCGAGGCTGAGAAAAGGGCCACAGTGCAAGAAGGGCATCTTCACAGCCAGCGCCCTGGGGCAGTGGCCCCAAGAGGCCTGAATACTGGGAGCCAAGAGCCCTGAACACTGCCTGGCATGACACATTCTTGTGAATCTTGGCAGAGGGAGAATTGGGAGGGGCGATGGGGGAGAAATATGTCTTACAGTCTGGCTGCTACTAAGCATCCACATCTATGACATACACAGAGTGCTGAGATGAGTGGCTGACCTATAACAGATGGCCAATAAATGGTAGCTATTAGGAACATTATGATCAGCCAGGACACAATTCTGGTAAAAGTGTCCCAACTTCTATTTACCTCTAAGTTACCCCCAATCCTCAGCTCCTCTATACTTTGAGCTGATTTTACTGATTCCTGGTTTCTTTTTAGCTTCTGTGCAGTCTGGGAAATAAATCAACCCTCAAGTTTTTATACTTTTTGTACAACAGAAGGAGAGAGAGGGAGACTTCTCTCCTTCCCTATGGAACAGAGGCAAGGGATGCACAAGGAAGTGAAATTCATAGTTAATGATTTGATTCCTTATTCCCAGCATAGAGAAAGGGACTAAATATACAGGCCAAAGAAAAAGATGGGGAGTTACTTATTTTAAATCTCTAAACCGTAGTACAAGTAATCTAAAAAATTACAAGATCATTTAGTAATTGCTTTAAAAAAATTTTTTTAAAAGAACAGCAGAGTCATTTTCCCCTGAAGATATCATCACAACCTTGCATTTTTAAGTTAATTATCTACATTTCAAGTTGTCATCTTCTTTCCATAATTCTGACTGGAAGCTAAGAAATAGGACCATGGGTGGACAAGAATAGACAAATAGACACAAACATATTTATAACAGCTGGTAAATGACAAATTTGGGATTTAAAATTCAGGCAACTTGCCTAGCCAGTGTTGCTCAGTGGTTGAGCATCAACCCATGAACCAGGAGGTCACAGTTCGATTCCCCATGAGGGTACGTGCCCCAGTTGTAGGTTTGGTCCCCAGTGGAGGGCATGCAGGAGGCAGCTGATCAATGGTTCTTCTCATCATTGATGTTTCTTATCTCTCTCTCCCTTTCCCTTCCTCTCTGAAATCAATTAAAAAAATATTTTTTTAATTCAGGCAATTTGACTTCAAGGTGCACATACTTTACTGCTATGTTTTCTCTGGTGGTTGTTAACTGCATATATAATAGGAGGTCTCCTAACTAACCTTCTCTTAAGTGGCACCCCAGATCAGTGACATTCTCCCTCCCCTCTGTAACACATGAGCAATAGTCTCACAGTGCTTTCCCTCGGAAGCTCCCAGTTGAACTTTACCCAGTTCTGCTTTGCTTGGTGTTAGAATAAGCCTACAAAGAGCAATGTGGGTTTGCCCCTACCCTGTTTATGGCAGTTTTGTCATTATAATTACACAACAAGTCTAATATTGTGCAAATCAGTAGGATATGAGTATGAATAAAAGGTTTATTGCAACTATGGAAACCAGGTTAACTGCTTAGAAAGCCAATAAAGGCCAGCTGTTATCAAAGAAATTGTTGGTGTACTAGGTAGCACCATAAAAGATGGGATTTCGGAGATCATAAAAATCAATAAGTATTTCTGTGCTCAGATTGCTTCAAAAGTACCTAAGTTATCTTCCCACTTTAAAGAAAATGGAAACTATAGAAAATACACTATTGGGTGATTGATGAAGAAAAGAGTCAGAATTCCAATCACTAGGACTCATATTCAAAGAAGCAATGGCCCTACACGAAAGATTGGGACATTAATCTTCATTTATTTCTTAACTTAAAAGTTTTAAATTTCAAGAATGTCTGTATCTTTTTAGAAATAATTTCCTGCTTTGTGTGACTTAAGATTTGGTCAATCCACTGTAAATATACATATAGTTTCATCTAACTGTTAAAATGGATGAGGGGTAAGATAGAAAGAGGGGGAGGGGTGTTCACTATTTACTTCACATTCTTCTGCACTGTTAGGAATCAAGATAAAATCATTTTAACTTTATAAGTTTTGTGTTTCAGTGTTTTAATAAATTAACTCTGAAATCTTTTCTTGAATGGGGTGAGGGACTGAGGACAGGAGAGGAAATGAGTGGATGCACAGAGCAAGCAGGGTAAAAATTATATATGTAAAACTTGGAAAAGGTCCTCCTACCTTCTGGCACGGCATAGCCCATCCCAGTAATGGAGACCCTCTTGCCCACCGTCTCAGGGCAGAGCTTGCTTTTAATCTTGCTTCCCACAATGGAGAGTTGCAAAAAGGATTCCAGAGGGATGACGTGCTTCCAAGGGGGGTACGATGCTATCTTCTCCAGATCCTCACTCTTGGAGGCAAGCTGGGTGCCCACGACATAGACGGTAACCCCCGCCCTGCGCAGGAGAGAGGCCGGCCTGGACACGTTGTCTTGGGAGAAGCCTTCGGTGATGACCACAGCTACCTGCTGCACACCTTGCTGGGACCGGCTGCCCTTCTCCGGAATGAAAACCTCCTGCCTTAGGAAATCCAGAGCAGCACCAGTCTTGGTCCTTCCTCTCTGTCCCCGGAAAGTTAGTTTGTCCAAATGCTCCAAGATTTTGGCTGGAGTCTGAAATGTATCCAGGGAAAACTCAAGTCGTGGCTTCTCACCGTAAAAGACCAAGCCAATTCTCACATTGGGAAAAGCGCTTAGGGAGCTGACGGTGGTCTTTAAGAAATTGACAACTGGTTGGAAATTCGATTGCCTAACCCTGCTAAATTCCTCAACGAGAAATACTAAGTCAGCAGGGATAGCGGTGGGACATGCTATAAACAAAAACAAAAAGAAGGGTTTTAGGCACCAGAACAGAATCAGAAAGACAACATTCATTTTGATATGATAGTCATGCTATATTTTATATACCACTAGTAGCCCTGTGCACGAATCTGTGGGCCAGTAGCTCACTGGTAACACTCTGCCACCCTCCTATAGCTCCCTCTGCACCCCCCCTACCACCTCCCCCCTTCCCAGCTTGCTACCCTGCCCCCTCCTGTAGCTCTCCACCACCCTCCTGCTGATCCGTGATCCGGTTGTTACAAAGTTGGTTATTACACTTCATGTCGTAATGACCATTTGCATATTACATCTTTATCACATAGGATAATATTTATGTATTTATTTTTATATACTGTAATATTTAGTATTAAAATTGTAATAATATGTATTATAGTAACTTATATTAATACATTTTAGAAGTTAGTGGAAGGCTTTATGACCATTGTTTGGTATGATGGTCAAAGAACATTACAGGGTTCATACCTATCCCCAAATTTTTCACATGAAAGAGTGTTCACTATATTTGCAATATTTATAAATGTATCTGTATCCACAGGAAGTACTTTAAGGTCATGTTTCAATTCATTCAGTCCATCAGAAGCATCTGAGTCTTGCTTGACTAGTTTTTTCATCATTTTTCGAGTTTTAGAAAAGCCTGGGTCAAATTCTCTTTTATAGGCCTGAAACCTCCTGGATTTAATAACTTTGCCTCTGTCCTGGTAAAAGATGGAAACAGCAGATTGTGACTGTTTACAGATACAGCTTCCTCTATAAATTTCATGTTATTTCAACATGAAATATCACAAGTTTCCATCAAAAATCTTTGTCCAAAAAATGGGTTTAATGGTTATTTTATTTTGCTATAAAAGAATCTTCCCTTTAATGTGCTTTAAATGGGATATTGGCGTTAGGATTGCATTAAACCCCTTCTAAAAGAAGTCCAAATCTCTTTCACAATTTAAGGCAGTGCTGTTAAAAAAACAACAACAATAAAAGGTTTAAAAAAACACACACACAATAAAAGGTTTTAAAAAACACGTGTCCACATACCAAAAAGGCCCAAATATGCTTGGATGACAGAAAAAAAATAAAAATCTCCCTAGCAGAGATCTAAAACCATATACACAGGAGGCTGAAACCAGTGTGTAGACAGCTGAATATGGTAGGGAAAAGAGTTGGTAGGGTCAACAGAATAATCTTTTGATTATCTTTGGTCTCTTGGCATCCCAATATTTCCCCTGTGGTCCTTTTTTACAAAGAACTGAAAATCAATCCAAGATTTTAAAAAAGGGAGTTGCCCCCAATTTTGCCAAATCTGAAACACCTTCTGTAAAAACCCAAGCATCTTTGACTCATCCATTCCTTCATCTGCTGGTACCAAGTGCTATTAGTCTCCTTTCAGGTTATCATCAGGATGAGCTCCCTTTCCTCATTTTCAGAGCCACCACTGGCCAGACCCAGCAACCTCTCTATTTGGACAGGTGATCGCTCAGCCTTAAAGTCCTTCCGAGTAAGAAGTGACATGTGGAATTCAGCCTGCACACTAAAGGATTTCTTAAAGATCATTTTGATCCCGTTATTTTTCCTGCTTGAAAGCCTACTGCTACTTTCCAGTGCCTTTGGGACCCCATAATCAGGGTCCATCCTACCTAATCTAATCTTATCCCCAGCTCCCTCTAAATCTCTTCCATCCCAATTGGCTCCATTTTTTTTCACCTTCTTCCACATTCATCCAGCCCATTCCCACTTCCACACCCTTACTCATGTTCTTCCCCTTACCATGAGTACCCTCCTCCCTTCTCCTTGTATATTAAAATCATACCCATCACACCCAACACAATTCCTCCCAGGTTCTCCACCATACCCTCTTTTTGTTCTATTTCTACTTCATATAGTGCCCATAGGTACTTGTCAGTTCTTTATTAGCTCTATTTGCATTTTCCTCTTCTCGTCTCATGTATGTCTGTCTTTTCTGCCTATAAAATTCCAAGGATCCTCAAGTTCTACATGTTGAGAGGTGTAGGCAGAGCTATGATAATTCAGAGAACGTGGGGATTGATTGCTTCTAGTTGTGGAGATACACTAGAAACGGCACCAAGCTTTTAGATGTGGGGGTGCTCCACAAAGAAGGTAACTTAAGAACCGAAGGATGAAGTATTCCAGGCTGATGGTACCGTGTACTCAGGGCAGAGACAGATGTGAGAAAACCTGAGACATATTACAACAAATGGTAGGTAGTTCAGCTTGGTTAGTGATTAGAATGTATAAAAGATAAGTCTCAGTGGTTCTCAACCAACAGGGGTACCTATTCCCAGAAAACATTGGGAAATATATAGTGGTATTTGGGATTCTCATAAGATTCAGGGGTGCTACTGGCAGGAACCAGGGATGTTAAAACTTTAGCAAGCCTGGCCAGCATGGCTCAGTGGTTGTGTGATGAGCTATGAACCAGGAGGATGTGGTTCAATTTCCAGTCAGGACACATGCCTTATTGCAGGCTTGAATCCCAGTGTGGGGCATACAGGAGGCAGCTAATCCATGATTCTTTCTCATCACTAATGTTTCTATCTCTCCTTCCCTCTTCTGTACTCTCTCTTGAATCAATAAAAATATCTTTTAAAAAAAATAAATAAAACCTCTAGCAATGCAAAGGACAGTCCTACGTTATGAATTGTCCCACCCAAAATGCCTATAGCATCTCCCTTAAGCATTTTGAATGCCAACCTAAGGAAGGACTGTATTTAATCTATGGTGAGAAGCCTGAATGCTCCTTCTGGAAAAGGTGTATGGTAACCTGGATTATAGAACAGAAATATTTACCCCCTACTTCCCACTTCTATGGTAGAAATATGCTTTTTCTCTCCACAGACAGTGGCCATGTGACTTGTTTTGGCCAATGGAATGTTAGCAGATGATGAAGCAGAGGTCTCAAAAGTGCTTATGTAATTTCATTTTCTCTCTTGAACCTTTAAACTTATCATGGGAAGAATTTGCCTAGACTAGCCTAATGATCACGGGAGAAACAAGGGAGAAAGCTATGCAGCAGAGTCAAATGAAGACCAGCCAACCTTCAGCCAAATCCCAAATCTGAGAATAAGCCAAGGCAAGATTAGCAACGCCATTTGGTTGAACTCAAAGAAGATGTGATCCCTGGCATGTCTGTGAAAACAAATGCTTCTTTGCAATCACTGCCTTCTTGGATGACTTTTTTATGCAGCATCATTATGACGATAGTTAACTAATACAAAGTTTGTGCCTGAGGCAGCTCCATGCCCTCTCCTCTTTCCCACCTACCAGTGGCAGTGTCCCAGAGTATCCCCATCTCTGCCCCTTCCCCAGACTTTCCTGTTATGCTGAGACTTCCCACAGCTCACATCCCTGGAGATCAAACCTTACCTACTGTAGTGTCCTGCTTGGCCTCTGTCCTGGACTCGGACTGCCCCATCCCTTGGATCACCATTTTCACATCCTGTATCACCTGTCTCACTCCATCTGGCCCTTGCATCTCATAGACAAGGGGTGGGGTCCCCATCCCCTCCAGTTCTCTTCTGTCAAAGTCCTGTATGCCCACAGACATGACTTTCACACCTTTCTCCCTCAGGGTCTGGGCAGCATCCCAGACTTCATCCTGCGATTTGCCTGAGGTAATGACCACTGCATATTGGGGAATGCCCTGGAGAAACCGGCTTCCCGCTGCCTCCTGGAAGAAGGTCTGATGAAGGTAGCGCAGAGCTTTGCCGGTCCTCCTGGAGCCGCCCCGGACAACGAAGCGTTCCTGGATGTGAGCAGTCACCTCATCCTGGCTCTGGTAGGTATTGAGCAAGAACTCAGTGTGACCTTGACCACCATACTGAGCCAGCCCGATTTGGTACTTGTTCCTGCCAACATCTAGCATTTTAACCACTCTGGAGATGAAACTTCGCATCCACTGGAAACTGGCCTGTGATGTGTTCTGTGAGGTGTCGGCAAGAAAGACCACATCTGCATAGCCCTGCATGAATTCTGGAAAAGGAGAGAGAAAGGGGGAGGGAGAGACACAGAAGAGGAAGTCAATCAAATTAAGGTATCGTGGAAATGGAATACAAGGGATGATTTTTGTGAGGGAGGGGAACATAAGAGGAAGAAGTATTATATATGTGTAACACTGTACATATACTTCTACTCCTCCACGTGAGTCTATTTCAAGGCTCCCTATTATACTCCTGCTGCCTGTGATGTCTGCTCCATTAGACTAAAGTATCTTTCAGTGATTCTTTTTCTACCACTGTAGGAGACGAGGGAAGCTAACATATACTGAGCAATTACTTTGTGTTAGAGATTTTTATGCTCTCTCTCTGAGTCATAAACCATCCTGCTGATAGGTATGGTTATCTTCATTGTTCAGATGAGAAACCTAAAGTGAAGTTTAACTGCTTGTCCATGTTCACATAACTAAAAAGTAGCAAAGACAGTATTAAAAAAAAAAAAAAAACACATGTCTTCTGGCCTGGACAGTGTAGTTCAATGGCTGAGCATCAACCCATATACCAATAGGTTCCTAGTTTGATTTTGGGTCAAGCCAGATGCCCAGGTTGCAGTTGTGGGCTTGAACTCCAGTGGGGAGCATGCAGGAAAATCGATGCATTGTTTTTTCTCTCTCTCTCCTTCCCTCCCTCTCTCTCTCTCTCTAAACATCAATTTTAAAAGAAAACATTTTTAAGTAATTTTAAACATATCTTCTGGACTTCAAATTCATGCTATGTCCTCTTATCAACATGGCAGCGTGTTCTTTACTGCACATGAGAACGTCACTCATCCTTCACTCCCAGCTCAGACGTTCCTTCATTCAGGAAATGTCCCCAGGTTCTCCAGGGATGGCGGACAGCTCCTTCTCCTGCCTCCCACTGCGCTCCGGGTATCTTGGCTCATATTGCCCGCAGGCATCCTTATTGGAACATGGGGTGTGACCCAGCTCCTTACCTTTTTTTGTACCCTCCGCCGCCGAGCAGAGTGACTGAAGAATGCCTCCCGAGACATCCTGCAGGATGTTGAAGTTTTCCGTGTTAAAGAGGAACTTCTCAAATGGCTCACTGGCCATTTTTTGCAGCTCCTGAACATCCTGGACGTTGATGCCTATCACATACACAACGACACCGTCTTCTTTCAACTTGTCGGCTGCCTCCTGGACTTCGTCATTTGATTCCCCGTCTGTCACCAGGATAACTATCTGAGGAACCGCGTCCTTGGCGCGGCTGCCGGCTGCCTCAGTCAGATAGTTGGTCCTGATAAACTCCAGAGCGGCCCCCGTGTTGGTGCCTCCTGTACGGTAGGGAAGATTCTGGATATGCTCCAGGACCACACTCTTCAGAGGGTACTGGTTCAGCCGAAAGGCTGGGTAGATTTCATCATTATACTGAGCCAGGCCCACTCGGACCTGGTCACTGCTGATGTCAAGTCCCAAGACGACAGAGTGAAGGAAGTTCTTCACTTTCTGGAAGTTCTGGGGTCCGATGCTGGTTGAGCTGTCTACTAGAAAGACAATATCTGCCAGGATGGCTTCTCTGCAAGCTGCAACAGAGAGGACAAAAGGGATAGGGTCTGTGGACCTTCACTCGAAGTGCTGAGAACCTCTGAAGCCAAGTGGTATACAGAAAGCTACATAGGTAGCTCGGGGGTCCTCAGACACCCCAAATGATGCTGTGTCAGAAAAGCAACGGCATCCCCTGAGCCTCTCCTTCCCTCCACTCCATCATCTTCTGAGGCTTCTGGCACCCTCTGCTGACACCTCCAACTTTGAAATCCACTTGGACAATCCTCAACTCTCGTTAAGAGAAAAACGCTTCTATAAATGTAGCAGCATGCTGAGAAGGGGGCTGTTCTCTCTTCAGTGGGAAAAAATTTCATTTCTAGGAATTTGCTGGCACCAACAGGTCAGAAAGCTGGAATGTATCCCAGGTTCTAGGATTCATTTCATTGTCGCTCTACTACTTAGCAGCCCTGTGACCTGTTATCACTCACCTCTATGACCCTCAGTTCTCTCTCTACAGCACTGAAATATTTCCGCCAGCCCTCACAATCTCATGGGATTGTTTTGAGGATGAAATATGATCATCTACTACCGCAGATAAGATCAATGTTCAGCCCAGGTCCTTTCGGATCCCTTTTTACTGTTTCTATAGCTGCTCTTTTGAGAATTTTTCAGGTACTGGAGTGGCTTTGCCTACAAAGTCTAGCTCCTTGCCTTGGGTCAAGACAATCCTGAGTTCTCCTGTAGGATCAGGCTAAAACCACCCTCGGTGGAACTTTTGCCCAAGATCACACCCTTCCTTTCTTTCCTCTACTTCTTTGTCTTACATCCTTACCCACCTGCTTTGGGAGCTCTTCCATGACAAAAAAATGTGCATCTAAGTCCTTGCCTTAGGTTATGAACATAACCTCAGACACCCTTCTATTGAAATGGATCTGCTCTGACAGACTTAGGATCAAGCCCTAGCTCTGCCATCAGTTATGTTACCTCAACTTCAGTTTCCTCACATGAGAAATGCAAATAATAATACTAATTGCCTTATGTAACTAGGTAAAAACAAATACTAATTGCCCTTTGTATCTAAAAAAAAAAAAGCATTATGTTTCTATGTACCAGTCATATGGGCAACGCAAACAAGTTTTGAAAATTACATAGTGCCAAGCAAACTAGTTATTGCTATGTGTGTAAAACCTCTTTGTGCACCCGGAAGTCCTATGCAAAAGTAAGACATACAACTTAGCCGCCCAAGAGCAATATTACTACCACCCACCTGTGGCATCAAATGGTTCAAAAGTGTTAGCACCTCTTCCAATTCACCCACTCTATCTAAAAATGCCACAATAAAGAATAAGTAATGAAGGCTGTATCCTCCTGGGGATTTTGATGGAACCCACAAGTGATCTTCTCTTTCTCTGTTCAAATTCTGTGCTTTCTTATAGAGTTTAACGATTAATTTATAAAGAATGTTTACCAGTTTATGCCCCATCAGCACCAATAGAAGTTCAAAGCTGATGACAAGTATATCACCACAGGTAACGACTCTGATGCTTCTGGGCATCTCTGCTGGGCTAAGTAAGCACTATGGTAAGCCCTTTACCTGCATAACTTTACTTAATTATCTCAACAGCTCTCTGAGGCAGATACTGTCATCCCAGAAAGAAAATTTATAGATTCAGAGAGAGAAAGTAACATGTTTGAGATGACACATTCAGAAAGTGGCAAATCAGGATTTGAACCCAGATCTTCCTTTCTCCTAAATGCATCCTCTTAACCAGAATATTACAACACACTCACAGCAAAGTAAGACAGCTTTCTGGCAGTAAAATAAGCCAGCCTCCTTGTGGGGCATCTATGCCCCTCTCCCTTCTCTGCCCCCCATCCAAGCACTATGGGTAAATTAATCTAGGAATAACAATACCAGAGCAACAACTATTTCTTTCATCAAAAATGGACTTATACTACTTGTCTATACAGAACCAGCATAAAGCCTACCGAATTTTAAAAAATAAATAAAAATAACCGAGACTGGTTTGGCTCAGTGGATAAGAGTGTCAGCCTGCGGACTGAAAGGTCCCAGGTTCGATTCCGGTCAAGGGCATGTATCCTGGTTGCGGGCACATCTCCACTGTGGGGCATGCAGGAGGCGGCTGATCGATGTCTCTCTCTCATCGATGTTTCTGACTTTCTATTTCTCTCCCTTCCTCTCTGTAAAAAATCAATAAAAATATATTTTTTTAAAAAATAGTAAATTCTTAAATAAATAAATAAATAAATAAATAAATAAAAAGAGTTGATAAGTTTAGGTCCATGATTGGAGAAGAGCACAGAGTACAGATGGTTTAGCAAATTTTTAATATTAAAATCAAATATGCACAGATATAGAAAAGAAGGACAGTGCACGGGATGCATAAGAGATAAAGGCTTGAGCCGAAACCGGTTTGGCTCAGTGGATAAGAGCATCAGTCTGCGGACTGAAAGGTCCCAGGTTCGATTCCGGTCAAGGGCATGTACCTTGGTTGCGGGCATATCCCCAGTAGGGAGCGTGCAAGAGGCGGCTGATCATGTCTCTCTCTCATCGATGTTTCTAACTCTCTATCCCTCTCCCTTCCTCTCTATAAAATATCAATAAAATATATTTTTTTTAAAGTGGGCATTCCTGTCTTAAAAAAAAGAGAGAGAGAGATAAAGGCTTGAGTCCTGTGACCTGATGATCAGAAATAATAAGGGAAAGGCCTTCTTACCTGGAGGGACGCGGTCAACAGGTTGAGCTGCCTTCACCAGCGTGTCGCAGAGGCCCTTGCGCAGCTTGGGGCTGAGGCTGCCCAGGGCGGAGAAGCTGGGAAGGAGAAAAGCAAATTTCTCCTCGGGGCTGCTGGCAACCTCCCGGAGCAGCTCGGCCCCCGGGCCACCCCTGTGGCCAATGGCAAAGAGCAGGACGCCCGCCCGCCTCAGCGCCGCCACGGGCTCCCGCACAGCGTCCTCGTCCTCGGGGGCGCGGCTGGCCAGCACCACGGCCACCTGCGGCACCCCCTGGCGCGCCCGGCTCCCCGCCGCCGCCTGGAAGTGGTGCTCCAGGAGGAAGCGCAGGGCCAGGCCCAGGCCCATCTGGGTGCCCCCGGGGCGCCCCGGCTGGAACGGGAACCTCCGGAGGTGTTTCAGGACATCGCTTTTGCGGCGGTACGTGGACAGCTGGAACTCGGAGTGGGGCTCGTGGCCGAACTGCGCCAGCCCCACGCGGACCGCCTCTCCGCTGACATTGAAGCCGTTCACCACCGAGTACAAGAAGTTGCGCACGTGGCGGGTATATTGGGGGTCGACGCTTGCGTCCACGAGAAACACGACATCTCCCGCCGAGGCCTGGCTGCAGGCTGCGGAAGAGAGTCAGGTTGAGATAAAAAGATGACAAGACTGGCAGCTACTGGCTGCAAGCCCATCTCTCTCCCGAATTAGCGCCTTTACAACCCACCGTCGGCCTGTGCGGCTCTTTGGTGATATCTACATATGCATATGGCCTAAGCATGTGGTCATCTTTGCTCTCTCCTGGCCAGCATCTACCCTTGTTCACCTGGCACCCTCTGCTCCTTTCTAACAGACATTTGACATTTGACCCTGCAATTAGATCTTTAACCATAGCCTTCCATTCAGCCCTTAACCTTAATCAAGGAAAACAGGGAAATAAAAGAAGTAAACAAGTGGGACTACATCAAACTAAGTAGTTTTTTTTTTTTTTTTTTTGCACAGTGAAAGAAACCATCAACACAATGAAAAGACAAAATAAAAAGAATAAAAATTTTAAAAATAAAATTAAGAAGAAAAGAAAAAAATGAAAAGACGACCTGCTGAATGAGATAAGATAGTCACCAATGATACGTCTAATCAGGGGTTAATAACCAATAATATATAAGGAACTCATACAACTTAACAACAAAAAAAATAAATAACCCAATTGAAAAATGGGCAAAGGACTTGACTAGATACTTCACTAAAGAGAAATTACAGATGGCCAATAAACATATGAAAAGATGATCAGTGTCACTAGTCAACAGGGAAATGCAAATTAAAACAATGAAGTATCACCTCACAATGTCAAAAAGGCTACTATCAATAAATCAACAAGCAACAGGTGTTGGTGAGGTTATGAATAAAAGGGAATTCTTGCACACTATTGGTGGGATTGTAAATTGGTGCAATCCCAGTACGCAAGCCTCTTAAAAAATTAAAAATAGAACTACCATATGACCCAGCAATTCCATTTCTGAGTATTTATCCAGAGAAATCTAAAATACGAATTCAAAAAAAGGTATATGCACACCTATGCTCATTACAGCATTATTTTTAAAAGCATGGACAAATGAATAAAGAAGATGTGGTACCTATATTCAATGGACTATTACTCAACCATAAAAAAGGTGAAATCTTACCATTAGCAACACGAATAGACCTAGAGAGGGTAGTATGCTAAGTCAGACCGAAAAAGACAAATACCATATCATTTCACTTATGTGTGGAGTTAAAAAATAAATAAACAAACAAACAAACTCACACATACAGAGAACAAACTGATGATGAGTGCCAGATGGAAGGGAGATTGGGGAGGGGGAAACTTTTCATGCTCCCACTTCCCCCTGGCAACTTTCTTTTTCTCCTTTCTTTCATCCTTTCTTTCTTTTTCTATTTTACTTTTGGCAAATTCCCATAGAATCGTGTTTTTTTTTATCTTTGTTTGTAATATAACATTCATTAATGTTATTCAATTAATGCCAATCTCGACAACTAGACTGTGAGCTCCATGGAAACAAACACCATATCTTTTCTTTGTCAGCCTCTTGAGTGTCTAGCATAGAGTACTCACCCAAAAATACTTGAAGAAGGGAATATTTGGGGAAAAGAAAGGGAGCAAGAGAAAGAGGAGAGGAGAAGACATTGAACATTAATGAAACCATTGAACATTAAGGAATCGGAAAATTTTAGAGCTAGAAATATTTCCACGAGACGATGCAGTGCAACACTGGAGCTACTGGGTACATATGCCTATTGAGCACTTGAAATTGAGCTAGTAAAACTGAGAAAGAAAATTTTAAATTTTTATTATCAACTTCTAATTTATTTTAATTGAAATAGTCATATGTGTCCAGCAGGCACTGAATGGAACAGAGCAAGTTTCTTAAAAATGTGTCCTATTTATCCATCTCACAGATAAGGGAAATGAGACCTAGAAAGGCAAAGTAACCCATGTAAATCCATTCAGAGCCAGCACTGGAAACCCTGCACTGCCATAAGGAAGATTAAATTAAAAGTCCACATGGCAGAAAGGCAACGACCACATGAGAGTTTAGACAGAGAAGGCCTGGGGAGGTTGCCATACTCCAGAAACACTAAGCTCATTTATAACTTCTAGAGTCTGAACTCTACCACCTCTTGGAATTTTGCCTAATCTTGGTCATACAGCTAAGTGAAATCATGACTATTGAAAAGGCAGGTGTCGCCCTGACCGGTTTGGCTTAGTGTCGTCCTGTGGACTGAAGGGTCACAAGTTCGATTCCAGTCAAGGGCATGTACCTTGGTTGCGGGTACATCTCCAGTAGGGGGGGTGCAGGAGGCAGCTGATTGATGTTTCTCTCTCATCGATGTTTCTAGTTCTCTACCTCTCTCCCTTCCTCTCTGTAAAAAAATCAATAAAATATATTTTTTTAAAAAAAGAAAGAAAGAAAAGGCAGGTGTCTTTTGAGAAGGTGTTTGAAACATGAAAAGACTGAGTTACAGTTTCTGTTCATAAGTGAGGGGAGTCAGAGCCGAAGGGGAAATTTAGAGAGCCTTGTGTCCTTTTTCCAACAAATAACAGTCTGTAATTACATATGAATATTTAAAACTCAATATGGTCTCAGTGGGGCTTCAGACTACTCAAGCATTCTTCTCTTGGTGAGACTTTCATCTTGAAAAGTCCCAACAATCTGTTAAAATGACTGCAAAAAATTTCAGAGGTGTCACTAGCATGTGGTGATGACAATTACCCCTGGGAATAGCTCTGCCAAAGGAGACAAAGCAAAATACAGAATCAATAGACTCGGCTCCTATTTACAAAAGCTTTTCAAAAGTATAGTATTTTTTAATAACTTTTTTTTTTGTCATTTGAAATTAAGGACTGAAGAAAAGAGAGGAGGGGCATTGTTCATTAAAAGCTTCCAGATTCTAAGTTCTTTCTAAAGAACCAATTCCCTTTTATTAATTATGAAGGTTCTGAAATATTTTAAGATTTTCACTACCACTGGGTTCCTGGCAAGGTCATCGTTTTGGCTTAAGAATCTGATGTATTACCAATTCTCTGTGAGTCGATGAAGCCAAAGCTAGCTGCAAGAAAGATGATCACCCAAAACATCTTCCAAGTCTCCATTCTAGATATGTCCTAGAGAGAAAAAGAAACCTCATAATTAGCATTGTCTTCATGAACTTAAAATGAATGCATCATATTGTGTGTTAATTATTTGTCAATAACATTGATTTTTCTTTTTTATAACTTTTTGATTTTTTTAAGTTAATTTTTTTTAAAAGCCCAACTGTCTTTTCCTAGATGGAAGCTTTATAAAAATAAAGAGGGACATTTACACAGTGGAATACTACTCAGCCATTTAAAAAAGAGGTGGGGGAAGAATCTTACCTTTTGCAACAGCAGGGATGGACCTGGAGATTATTATGCTAAGTGAAATAAGCCAGTCAGAAAAAGATAAATACCACACAATCTCACTTATATGTGGACTCTAATGAACAAAATAAACTGATGAACAAAATAGGTTCAGAGGAATATACATATGGAACAGACTGACAACTGTCAGAGGGGAGCGGGTTGCAGGACTGGATGAAAGAAGGTGAAGCCAAAAAACATCCTAATATATAAAAAGCCAGGGGCAGCCGAAACCGGTTTGGCTCAGTAGATAGAGCGTAGGCCTGCGAACTGAAAGATACCAGGTTCAATTCCGGTCAAGGGCATGTATCTTGGTTGCGGGCATCCCCAGTGGGGGCCATACAGGAGGCAGCTGATCGATGTTCCTCTCTCATCAATGTTTCTAACTTTCTATTCCTCTCCCTTCCTCTCTGTAAAAAATCAATAAAATATATTTGAAATTTTTTTTAAAAGCCAGGGGCCATCACAACCAAAACAACCAAAGGGATGACCAAACACAGGCTGCGTGGGATGACCAGGCTGGCAGGGGGATTAGTGAGGGATGACCAAACATCTGGATAGCAGGTTGTATAGGGCGACCAGGCCAACTGGAGGGCAGTTAGGGGCAACCTAGCTGGCAGATGGAGGCAGTTAGGGGCACTCAGGCCAGCAGGTAGGTGAGCAGTTAGGAGCCAGCAGTCCTGGATTGTGAGAGGGATGTCCAACTGCTGATGTCCCTGAGATCAGGCCTAAACCAGCAGTCGGACATCCCACAAGGGGTCCCAGATTGGAGAGGGTGCAAGCTGAGCTGTCCCCGCGCCCCCCCGCCCCC